>VUQH01036700.1:0-21241 GCA_015106775.1 Etroplus canarensis | reverse complement strand
GAATAAAGTGAGTGCGATCCGAGAGATAAGATTTAAACCAGGCGAGTGGTGTGCCGGTAATACCAAAAGCAAGAAGACGGTCGAGGAGAATGAAGTGTGAGATTGTGTCGAATGCTGCACTCAGATTGAGCAGGATAAGGAGGGATAAGAGATCAGAATCAGCTGCCCGAAGGAGGTCGTTTATGATTTTGATCAGAGCTGTTTCAGTGGAGTGAAGAACGCTTCATATAGAGTATTGCATGAAAGATCATTATGAAGCTGAGATGACAGTTTTTTTTTTGAGATGAAAGGAAGATTGGAGATGGGACGGAAATTATTAAGGTCACTGGGATCTGCACCGGGTTTCTTCAGAATAGGAGTAACGGCAGCTATTTTGAGAGATGAAGGAACAGTTCCAAAGATGAGGGATGAATGGATTATGTGTGTGATGAGAGGGGCTAAAGAGGAGACGGTGGCTTTGACATCCAAATGTGGCAGCAGAAACTGAGACTCATGCAACCAGGCAACATTTATCTCATCTTCTATTCTTTAATATTGGTGAGTCTGTGTGAACTGCACCCCCCGTTTCCTGTTCATAGCTTACAGGAATGGCACCTGGTGTGGTCTTCTGCTGCTGTTGCCCGTTGCTTCATGTTCAACATGTTGTGCATACAGAGATGCTCTTCTGCATACCTTGGTTGTAACAAGTGGTTATTTGAGTTACTCTTGCCTTTTCATCAGCTTGAAGCATTCTGGCCCTTCTCATTTGACATCAGTAAGGCATTTTTAAACAGAACTGCTGCTAACTGGACATTTTCCCTTTTCAGATCATTTTCTGTAAGCCCTGTGGTTGTGTGGGAAAATCCCAGTACATTAGCAGCAACATGCCATGTTCAACGTCACTTAAATCACCTTTCTTCCCCATTCTCATCCTCAGTTTGAACTTCAGCAGGTCATCTCGACTATTTCTATATACCTAAATGCATTGACTTATTGCCTTATGACCAGCTGATTAAATATGTGTCAAGCAACTAAACATGTATACCTAATGAAGTGACCAGCAAGTGAATATTGTTTATATTGAAAAGAAACATTCATAAACATCTTCAACGTAATTGGCTGGTAACACTCAAATTGACAGAATTACAAACACATCTGAGTTTAAATAACTTCATGATCTCATTGCTAAACATTTGGCTTTTTTGTTGCTGTATTAACACAAACTTTTTATGCCTTCATCAGCTATGAACTGTATAGTTATTTGCAATTAAGTATACGTTTCCCAGCTACTGTTATTGCTGTGCATATTTAAATAAGCATCTCAAAGGGATTTATATTGGCCTTTACCTGCTAACACTAAAAAGATCTAGGAATACATTTTTTTTGTGGTGAGATGGTCACTATTTGTTCTGTTCCTTTAATTTCACTGCAATCTTATCAAAGTACTGACTTATCTGTATTCATTCATCACAGTATTATATTCTGTTTCACCAGAACTCCATGTAGTCCTGTGAAAAACTAAGTACACCTTACTGCTTAAGAGGGTAATCAGCAGCCAGGTGCTGCTAATCAAATGCACTTGTTTATGTGATCAACCAGGGGGAACAGTGATTAGCGCTGTTGCCTCACAGCAAAAGGGCTTCGGTTCAAACCCAGGTAGGGGGCCCTTCTATGTGGTGCTTGCATGTTCTCCTCGTGCTTGCACAGGTTTCCTCCAGCTGCTCTGCTTTCTCCTGCTATTGAAAAATGTGTGAGGTGAATGTTGCCTATGACAGCCCAGGACACTCTTGCAGAAGAGTCAGCCAGCGTGACCACTTCTATAAACAGAGGTTTTGATGGTGTGCTGGTCTAGAACATTGGAGCCTGTGTTAACACAATTTCGCAATTTTCCTGAAGTGGATGTGTCAGCAAAGTGACCCCTCAGAGAAACTGCAAAAAAACCCATGAGGTACATCTCAGACTGCACAGAGCTCAGTTAGCATGTTAAAGTTCATGACAGTACAATTAGAAAAAGACCAAACAAGTATGGCTTGTTTGGAATAGTTGCCAGGAGAAAGCCTGGTCTCTTTTTTAAAAAAAAAAAAAAAAAAGTATGGCAGCATGGCTTAGGTTTGCAAAATTGCATCTGAACAAACCACAATATTTCTGGAACAATGTCCTTTCGACAGACGATTCTGTATCCAAGTCCAAAGTTGAGATGTTTGGCCATAATGCAAAGCTCAATGTCTGGTGAAAATTAAATAGAGCATATCAGCAAAAACACATCAAACCAACACTCAAAACACAGTGGTGGAGCGGTGAGGATTTGGGCTTGTTTTGCTGCCACAGGACCTGGGCACCTTGAAGTCATTGAACGCCTCTGTACACCAAAGGACAATTATCCCAGGCACACCAGCAAGTCTACAACAGAACAGCTGAAAAAGAAAAGAATCTTGCAATGACCAGGTAAAGGCCAGACCTCAACCTGATTGAAATGCTGTGATTGAACCTCAGGACAGCTGTGTATAAACAAATGCTTGCAAACATCAATGAACTGAAGAAGCATGATAATGAAGAGCGAGTCGAATGTTACTCCATCACAGTGTGAGACTGAATCATACAGAAAAGGAATGCTTCAAGTTATTGCTGCTTAAGGTGATTCTACAAGTTTTTCACATGACTACATAAATTCAGTTAAATTTTATTTATATAGTGCCAGTTCACAACAAAAGTCGCCTCAAGGTGCACCTAAAGTCCTGTGAAAACTTTCTTCCTCCCATGACTGTAATCCTCCACCACAGGATGAAGTCACATCTTAGAATATAAAATTCACAAGGCTTCAGTAAATATTGTTAAGAGTCTCTGCACTCTTTACTGAATCACAGACACTGCCAGTGATGCTCCCCTGTGCGTGTTTTCATTACAACGAGCCAACACCATTAGTTTATTCATGAATCTTTGAAGAGAGATATACAACCCAAAGATTTTCAAACACTTCATTTATTTGACGTTATACATTCAAATGAAAATAAAAAATATTCATATATATTTCATATAGAGCTAGTGAGCAAGGTACAAGTTTAAAACAAAACACAGAAGTCTTCCGTGTGGCATATATACACACAAGGCGTGGTTTGAATACTATACAGTGTGTATCCATAGCTGCACAGGTTTCATGGATGTTTATATTCTTCACTCAGTTGAGGCACGACTAGATTTCATTAAGAGGTCAGGGACTGGGCCAAGTGCTTCAAGACGGCTGCTTACAGTAAAACTTTTCAATCTCAGCATCTAAACAGTAGGACTTGCAAAGCAAAGCTTATTAGTGTTAAGAGCTCCACATTAAAGCATAAAGTAGGAAAAGGAGGCAACATGTTCATTCTGCAATTCAAATTATACTGTACAGTCATGCAAAGTCAAAAACAGGTTCGGTTTTAATGAGATGATATTCTCACACTAAAGTCAAAACTGAAGAGAAAAAAAAAAAATCCACAAAATAAGGTTTTAAGATTTTTTTTTAAAAAAATTCCAGTATCATTAACAAGTCACGGCTGTTCACCAAAATACGACATTAGTCAGGATGTTTGGTTGCACTGCAAAAATCGACTGGAAGTCACTACACCAATTCTGAGACAAATAAAAACAAGCTTCCTCAAGTAGTCAAGTGATAAGTGCAATCTCACCTCCCCTTCCCCCTTTCACACACAGACACCCCAATTTGTAAAACCGTCATACATCATCAAGGCAAGCATCACATTGTTCAATCAATCAAATAGTACAGCAGATGCCCCAACCATCAATAGCAAACCATATTCTACATGTGTCCAGTAGTTATGTACAAAGGAACTGGTGCAACATTAAGCACATTAAAAATTATTAGATATAGACACTGTGACAATAATAAAATACAGCAGATACTTAATTCATATTGGGATGTATATATTTATATATATTACTCATACTATGTATTGCTGTCTGTTTTGGCATTTTGGAGGACCAACAGAAATGCTGTAATCTCGCTCTCACAGCACATTTGACAACTTGGCCAGATTACGATATACTTTGATGTTCTTTTTTTAAAATTAAAACTAAAACATGGAAGAGGTGTAGAATAGATAGGTCCAAGTCCTTGATAATATTTCATTTCCTGTAAGAGCTCATGCTGGCACAGCCATGGCAATCTGACCAAAAAAAGCCCAAGGCCAGGTAAGAAGAGGAAAAAAACAAAACTTCAGATTAAATCTTTCTGGAATCTTTAGCCTCAAAAAGCTTCATGCGTTCCTGCACGGTGAGTCCCTCTTTCAGGCTCTGTTAAGGACAAACAAGGTCATTTACTGTTATGAGAAAGTAATGCACATATGGGCAGATAAGAGAAAAGCAAAAAACCAAAACAAAGCAGACTTAAACTAGGCAGCTGCTAAATCCAGATGTTTTCACACACATACACACACTTTAAGTTAAAACATAAGACATACATGAATATAGTAATGCCACACAGAAGGGTATGCACAACACTGAAACAAGGGACTCAAAGAGTTGCAAACAGAAAAACTGTTTATTTAAAAATGCTATTTTTTTCTAAAGAAAAATAATATACTCCGGAACAAAAAAGGCGGCTGGGATTTCCTCACAGTTAGGATCTCACACAGATCAATAATCCACATATGGAAAGTACCATTTTTTCTTTTCTTCTTAACTATTACTGCAGTCGCAGGAGAGGGTTAAGCAAATTTACTTCTGCTGAATGACACACTCACACCTGTGATATTCCATGGACAACAGCTTTTGGTTGTTCATGGTAGATTCAAATAAAGGGTTTGGAGACAGAAGGGAGGGGAAGTCATGCGAAGCTAAGTAGGTAGGGCATGCTTTGGTCTATATCATGCTATACCTACAGCATATGTTGGGGTGGGGGTTGGGAGGGGATCACCCCACAATGGGAGTGTCAGCTATCCCATGAGACCTGTTCAGTGACAGACTGACGGACAAAACAGACAGATGAAACACTTGCAGCACCTTCAACAAAACATCAACTCTGACCAATTCCAAACATGTTTCTACCACAGAAGCAACAAATTACAGAGGCGATGTCTTCACGACAAGAGCTTGAAACGTCTTACCACACAGCAAACTAATTTTTATCATCTAAGGAAAAAAATGCCACAACTTTGGAAAAGAAAATAAACAGATCTGACACTCACCTTTGACCTTACACCTCTTGACTGCCTGGAAGATGATGACGACTGTTCTTTTTTCATGAAGTCTGGATTACTTTTGGATTTCATGATGTCTAAAACCACAATATAGGTTTCATTATTATTACCCTCAAAACCATCACACTTGTGATGTCTCTTCTAAAGACACAAATACAAACTAGTGACACCTAACAGATGTATATCAGACAGTGTCTGGTCATGCAACAGGTCAGGATTTGGGATGCTGTGTAAAATATTAATAAAATAGAATGCACTCATTTGCAAATCTTTTTCAACCTATATTTAATTGAATGTACAAACTGATAAATGATATTGTTTTTTGGAAATGTACACTAATTGTGAATATCTGATGCTTACAACACATTCCAAAAAATTTTGGGATAGGGCAAGAAAAGAATGGGAAAGTTGTGGAATACTCAAAATACACCTGGAATATTCTACAAGTATACAATGACTGCGTATAAGGCTCAGTCATCTACAAGCAATAATGGAACAAGGTTCTCCACTTGGTTAAAGACTGCAAGGGCAAACAGTTCAACAGTTTAAAAAACAACATGTCTCAACACACAAATGCAAATACATTTAGATTTCATTAGCTACAGTCCATATTATCACTGAAAGATTCAGAGAATCCAGATAAATCTCTGCACATTAACAGCAAGGCTGAAAACCAACAGTGAATGCCCGTGACCTTTAACAGAGAATATCATTCTCTATGTGGGCATGGGAACTCTTCACAAGACTATTGTCAGTCAGTACAGTATGCCACTGCATCTACAAATTTAAGTTAAGACTCTGCTATGCGAAATGTAAGCCACATATCATAACAGCATCCAGAAACACTGCCAACTTCTCTGGGTCCTAGCTGACTGGCCCAAAGTGGAAGAGTAGTCCAAGTCCACATTTCAAATCGTTTTTGGAAATAAAGGTATAGGATCCTCCAGGCTAAAGAGGAAAAGGACCATCCAGACTGTTCAACACAAAGTTCAAAAAACAGCATTTGTGATGGTATTAGTTCCCACAGCATGGGTAACCTGCACATCTGTGTCACCATTAATGTTCAGAGGTGCATACAGGTTTTGGAGCAACATGTGTTTCCATCCAGATGACCTAGACACTTACTGACTGTTGTAACAAAGAAAAGTGATGTTAAACATACTCCTGTCTCAACTTTTTTGAAACGTGTTGCAAGCATCAAAACAAAGTTGATCAGTTTGATCATTGAATATCTTGTCTTTGTGCTTTATTCAATTAAATATAGGTTGAAAAAGATTCATAAAATCACTGCCTTCTGTTTTAATTCATATTTTACCCAGCGTCCCAACTTTTGTAGCTTGTGGCTGTCTGAGGTAACTGCAAAACATCACTTTTTGACTTTCCCTAGAGGCCTCTCTCAAGAAGAAACAGAGCAACAGGATGGCCTTGCTAGTTTTCACTAACAGGAGTTTGTGCACCCTCACTATTTAGAGGTTTGAAGACATTTCTCATCTGATGGCTTCATTGTTTTTGGTCCTTGGTTTGAAAAGACTGTTTTGTCTTGTTGAAACAATCCAGAACAGGTAATTTTGTATTCTTTTTCACAGTGAGCACACATATGGTGAATGTCACTGACAGTGGCTGGCTGGAAAATGTTAACAGATCACCCAATATAAGAAATGCAGATTGTAGTCTTATTTAGAATGTAGTTGTTGCTATGTAGTGGACATTATGATTTCTAATTATAAATCTAATAAGGAAGTAACTGAGAAGAAACATTAAAGTAAAATTTATCATTGTTTACTTACCATATCCAGATGTAACTGTTCCATCAACAGTCCTCTCACCTAAAGCTTCTGTGGCTATGAGTAACTTCTCCTTCAGTTTGCTGATGTCGCAGTCAGCTTTTGCTTTTACGATGCTGAGCTCTGTATAGATGTCCTTATATTTGTCTGTGGCATATTTCTTGTCCTGGTAAAATGATTGGTGATGAATTTAAAATTACCTAAATTATTTTTAAATTCATGAAGAAATAAAAACTGGCTCTACTTACCCTTAAAGCAGACTGCAGCTCATCTTTCAAAGAGTGGATTTCTTGTTTAAGATACTGGATCTCTGACTCCTTTATTCGTAACAATACCTACAAGATGGAGAAAGATTGATGAGCAAATTGTAGAGGTGTGTAGGTGTGTTGGTGTATGTTTTAAACATACCTCCAGTTCATACACATCTTTGCCCTGGGTAAGTGGTGAATGAGCCGTTTCACCACTGAAACAGGAGCGCATCCGAGTGATCTCTGCAGTCAGTCGGTTATTTAACTCCTATTAGAAAGATTGAGAATTATTTTAACCTGTGGGCAGAAATGGTTTTGCATTTATAGTACATGTGTAGCATTTTGGACTCTGACCTGGTTGTGTGCATTGAGCTCCTGGTTCTCTCTCTGACACTGCCTGAGGGCCTGCCTCTCAGCCTCCAATGCCTGAGCCAGGTGAGCATTCTCCAGACATTTCTGAGAGTACTGCTCTGACAATACCTCCAGTTCTCTCTGGATGGACTGCAGCTCCTCTCTACAGAGACGGAAAACCACAAAATCAATATGCATTTGACTTTTTCACGTCATAAAAGTGAGAAGATTCTTTGATCATAATTGCTCCAATTTATTAGCCTCAAACAAATTTTGTGGTGGAAAAGCTCAAGACTAAAAGCTAACAGACCACTTAACTGCTACATACACTCACTGACCATTTCATTAGGTACACCATGCTAGTACTGGGTTGAACCCCTTTTGCCTTCAAAACTCCCTTTGTTCTTTGTGGCACAGATTCATCAAGGTGCTGGAAACATTCCTCAGAGGTACTCGTGCTTCTGTACATCCGTGATGCGACTCTGAAGTTCCACCATATCCCACAGGTGCTCTATTGGATTGAAATCTGGTGACTGAAATTCCATTTGAGTAAAATGAACTCATTTTCATGTTCAAGGAACCAGTCTCAGATGATCTGAACTTTGTGAAATGCTGTGTTATTCTGCTGAAACAGGTATCAGAAGATGAGCACTGTTGTCATAAAGGGATTGGTATGATCAGCAATAATAATCAGGTAGGCTGCAGCATTTAAATTAGGTTTAAACTGATGTTTAAATTTAAATTGAGACTTGTCAGACCAGACATTTTTTTTTTCCAATCTTCTGTTAAGTAATTTTCCCTGGGGGATTAATAAAGTAGTCTGATTGTCCAATTTGAGTGACCCTGTGCAAAATGTAGCCTCAGTTTCAATCCATTTCACACACATACACATAGCACCAGTTCACCGCAAAAGTCACCTCAAGGCACTTTACACTATAAGGTAAGGACCCTACAGTAGGAGAGAGAAAACCCCAACAATCCCCAATGAGCAAGCACTTGGCAACTGTGGAAAGGAAGAACTCCCTTTTAACAAGAAGAGACCTCCGGCAGAACCAGGCTCAGGGAGGGGCAGCTGCTATGGTCTTCTGCTGCTGTAGCCCATCTGCATCATGCTTGACATGTTGTGCATTAAGAGATGCCCTTCTGTAAGCCTTGGTTGTAGCTAATTGTTATTTGACTTACTGTTGCCTGTCTATTAGTTTGAAGCAGTCTGGTCGTTCTCTGACTTCAACAAAACTACTCACTGAATGTTTTCTCTTTTTTTAGAGCATTCTCTGTAAAGCCCTAGAGATGGTTGCAAGGGAAAATCCCAGTAGATCAGCAGCTTCTGAAATACTTAAGACCTGCCTTGCTTTCACCATCAGCCCTGCCAGGTTCAACAGCACTTAAATCGTCGTTCTTCCCCATTCTGACGCTTGATTTGAATTTCATCAGGTTATGCTGCCATGAGATTGATCGGCTGATTAGATATTTGTACGAACGAGTAGTTGAACAGGTGTATCCAAAAAAGTAGCCAGTAAGCATAAAGTTCTTGGCCATGCACCTAAGTCACATGGTGACACTGAATCACTTTAATCTTTGGCCCCACTCATAAAACCTTGAGGATTTTTTAGGATCTGAATATTAACTTTCACTTGAGCATGATCTGATCACTTGCATCTTATAAACAAGATGAAAGTAAAATTTGAATGAAAGCCCATTTCCAGGAAACACGTTTCACATTTGCAAAGTTAGTGATTTCCTGTCATAAGACATACTCGTATTGCAAGCGAAGTTCATCAATGTCAGAGTTCAGTCCACTTAGTTGGGAGCGCTGGGTCTTCTCCAATTCCTCCTTGTGCGCATTCTTCATAGCTTCAATAGCTACATAAAAAATAAAGCACAGATACTGAATCACTGTACATCAGTCTTCAAAGTGTAACAACTATGTGTGATGAGTTTCTTTACCAGCAATTGTGGCAGCCGTCTCCTCAGCCAACAGCCTCTCTCGTTCTTCCATAAGTTTGGAAATCTCCCTCTGATGCTGCCTCTGGAGGTCTTCGATCACCTTCTGGTGTGTTTCCTCCATTGCAGCAAAGCCACGCTCACATGTGGCCTAGTGGAAGAAAAGATCAATCTGTTGTCATGATAATAAATATGCATTTATCACTTATATTTTAATTTGTGACTACAGATTTAGAAAATCTATCAGCAGTTCACTAAGCTTCATGCACAATCTGTGATACAAGTCATGCAAGAATTCTATGAAGTAGAAACCAGCTATATTAGTAACAGAGCAAATTAGAGCAGTGAAATTATAGCTCAGCGAAGCTGCAGTTTTTACTGATAGACCCCCTTTTCTGCAATGTGGGAAATGGGATGTTTATTGATGCCCAAACTGAATTTTAAGGCAAACAGATACTTGAGTATCTCAAGACATTACTAAAGCAGGGACAACCTGAAGCAATTTGCCAAATAACTTGAAAAATTTGATTACAAAACACTGTGGACTCACCTCGCTCGGTTGCACTTCACACCGCTTTGCGTTAGACCTGTAAACCTACTGGACAGACTTCTGTCTTTAAATCTGAAAGTGCTTTGGATTGTGTTTAAATGAAAGACATAGCCTAGTACCATGATCACAAGCGTTTTCAGCTGTAATGACAAAATTCTAACTCTCAGTTATGCATTTTGTGCGCTCTGTTATAGTGGGATGCCTGCCCAAATCAACTTCAAACCACCTGTCAGCTCACGGTTAGAGCTTCCTAAGGAATAGTGAAACGACCAGGTAGTGGCAATCATATTTACTGGTTGGTGTATATTTGTTCAGTAGGTTCACTAGCTTAACGTAAAGTGGTGGATTGTGTAACTGAGTAAGAGGAGTCTGTTCTTCAGTGTTTTGTAATCAAATTACTCAAATAACTCAATTATTGCAGCCCTATACAGATGGCTTTTCTTCTGTGTAAAATAGAGATGTCCCAAGCTGATCTGCATGATTTGAAAAACACCTGCTCACAGAAATACCAGAATCATGCCTTAGCCTTCCTTTGACAAACCCATATTATTCATTAATATTCAGCACCAGTCAAAAGTTTGAGTGAGTGTGTCCTAACTTTTGGGTTCAGTTTTGACTGTAGAAACATTAATAAAAAATAACTCAAAAACTGTGATATAAGCTAAATATTATCATTAGAGCTTTGGTGATTTTTAAGCAGTCACATTTTCACCAGCAGGCTGTATATAAAAGATGGATGTAGCCACCATGCTGTCACCTATTGGCTTGTGAAGCCCATTCTGAAGTCTCAACTAGATAACAATGGCCTATAGTACCCTTAACTTACAAAATAAGCATATGTTATATTAGAATAAATGTAATAACTACATACTGCACCCATTAGCTCATTAACAAGGTGCTTACCATGAACTCCTTTTTACGCACCAAAGGAGTTGCCCTCTACTGACTATTCGAAGGAATGCAGAATTAAGACACTTCAGAAGTTTCAAAGACCCAGAGGCCATTTTTATGCTTTATATACAACCTATGGTTTCCACAGTCATCATGAATTTATCATCAGGGATCAAAACAGTTTGGGACATCCTTTAAAGTTCCAGTTATAATCACACTACAGCTCACATGGGAGCTGACATAACTTTCAATTTAAAAATGATTAAGGCATCTCATATCACACCATTTCCCATGTCCAAATCCTCAGTGACTATCAGTAGAATGAGGAAATGAAGTTTAAAAAAAAAAACAAACAAAAAAAAAAACAGCTTAGCTACTCAACTACTGATCTATTACTCTTTTTAAAAAAGTTTTGACTAAAATTGTAGAATGAAAGAGCAAAAACCTTAAGACTCTCAAAGTCTCTCTGGTATTTCTCTCTCAGGCTGGCCACATCTCCTTCAAGGTGCTTGTTCTCCAGTTCATCCCTCATATTATTCATCTGAGTCTCCAGCTCTTGGATTCGGTCTTTCAGAACCACCATAGAGTCCACCTCTGACATGGGTTGTGCATCTTTCCCCTTTCCCTGCTCTTCCTCTTCCATTGGTGTAGCAGCCTCCTCACAAGGGGGCAGATTTGAAACCTCGTGGCTTTTATTGTCAGGATGGTGCTCTTTGAGACACTGAATGTTCTCCACATACTTAGAATGCAACTTTTCAATCTCTTCTTTGTGGATATGCTGGAGCTCACAAATCCTCATTTCAAACTGCTCCTCGATTTTCCTCACATGACTCTCATGCCTCTCCTCCATGGTGTCCATATCCACCAGCAGAACCTCTAACTTCCGTTGACTGTCAGCTGCTGTCTCCATGAGGGTCAGCTCTGTTGAGGCACGGCCCTGCTCTGCCTGGCTGAGCTCCCTTTGATGGCTCTGCTTTAGTTCTTCAGTCTCTTTCTGAAACTGCTTCTCTAGGAGGGCCACTTGCTCCTGCTGCTGGAAGAGCTGATTCACACGTATGGTGATTTCATTCTTTAGTGTTTGATTCTCTTTCTGGAGAGAGGCCACTGTTTGTTTGAAGTTCTGGCGCTCCTCTTGTAAAGATGCTTCATATTTTTCTTGGATTGCTGCAACACTGCGGGCATGTTGCTGCACAAGCTCATCCATATTCTTACTGGTCTGTTTACAATAGCCTATGTCTTGGTCATGCATGGCCCGTAACCTACATGCCACATACGCCACTTGAGCCTGGATAAGGGCTTCACGCATACAAAGAGAGGTACTTGTGAAAACATGTGACGTTTGGGGCCCTAAAAGAGCATGGATCATTTTAGACAGTCCAGGATGGCTTCCACCACCTTCTATCTCTTGGGCATATTTGTGGAGGATTGCTGCTTGTCTCTGAAGCTCATTAGCCAGGTTTTCATGAGCATTTTGCAGTGATTCAACAGAGTCAATACCACAAGAAGGCATTTCAACAGCCAAGTGCCTGTCTACAATTTCCTCAGCCAAGTCTCTAGCTTCTTCCATTTCGATCTGCTCCATGTAGGGAGCGAGTTCAGGGGGGCAAATGTCAGCCAATTTTTGTTTACTGAACCCAAAGTTTTTTTTGACTTCTTTTATTACCGCTTTCAAATCAGGCCTTTTAGAAGCATCAATAATTGCTTTAAGAGCCATTTCCCTTTGATGTAGGTTTTTATGGGCTTCAGTCAACTCCCTTTTCAGTATTTTGAATTTCTCTTCATAGCAAAGTTTAAGGTTTTGAATTGAGTGGGCCAATTCTGCTTTAATGAAGGTGTTGAAAGCAACTTTGGCATCAACATCTACATCAGCTAATACACTGCCCTCTTTGGCTTTAGCAACATCTGTCTCAGCTTTCTCCAGTTCTTTCCAGAATGCGCACTCTATCATCAACTTCCTGGTCAAGACATCAGCATAAACTACTGCCAAGCAGTCTTTGTCACTCGCTTTGATGTGCTCAATGTCTTCCCAGATCTCAGCAAGAGCTTCTAGGAGATCAGACTTTGATGTTTGTATTAACAATGCCATCTTGTTCAAAACTACTGCCTCAAAGGACAAGGTTTTGGCAAAGAGGTGCATTGCCTCTTTATCTATAGTCTCTGGGGTCTGATGTTGATGGACAACTGTTGATTGCTCTTCCAATACCTTTTGTCCTTGTCGAAGGTACAGCGATGCATTGAACAAATCATTCTCTATCTCTGACAATGAGTGCAGTTGTGTATCTGTGGTGTCATGAGTGCCACTGAGAATAGCCCTCACCTTCTCTCGACTATTTTCCACACACACCAGTGCACTGGTATAATGCTTAATGCTAGTACTACTGTGTATCCCGCTAATCACTTTCTCTGTGTGAGACTCCTTGGACATACCTTCTGCTTGGGTAGATCGTTGCAGGTCTAGATTCTGTGTGAGGTTTCTTAGTTTATCTTCTGTGGCTAGCAATTTAGTTTCAAGGGCACGTATGATAGAGATAAACTTCTCTGGGTCATTAGCATGTGGGACGGTGAAATCAGGAGAGATGTTTCCTTCAGTTAGCTGGATGTCTTCATTTGCATCCTGATTAATTTTCTGTCCTGTGTCCACAAAGGTGCTGCCCACATTGCCAGTATCCATGCCCGCAACACTGATATATTTTTGGCATTGAATACTAGAAAAACGTATCCTTGGTCTCTTAGCTTGAGACTCCTTATCATCTGGAGAGTTCTCTGTTGTGGATGTATTGTCCAAAGAAAGCTCTGTATTTGATGATAAGGATGATGATGCCTCAACCTTTCCCTCCTTCCTTTGTTCTGGGATTTGCTGCCTTTCCATGTGTAGATCAGCATACCCCAGTTGTAGGGCATTGAGGTGCTGCTCCAACTCTGCAATGCGATCCTCTGCAACCACAAGCTTGGCTTGCAGATCTTTTTCAGCATGACAGGGCTCAACTTTATCCAAGAGGCTTTGAGTCATTTGACAGAGAAGCTCCTCCTTGGCTTGCAATTTCTGTTCAGTTTCCTCTAAGCTGTTGCCAAGTGCAGTCATTTTAACAAGGGCCTCTTTTAAGTCCTCCTCTTTGCGTTCCATCAGCCTCTCATACATCTCTTTAGTCTGCCGGATCTCCTCCTCTTTTTCTCTGAGGAACTGGCTCATTTTCTGAAACTCTTGAGTAGCCCTCTCATAGGAGTGCTCCAAAGTGTAGTAATCTGCTTCTTCAGTTTCCAGACGAGTTCGAAGTTTGTTCACCTCTCGGTCTGCTTCGGCAATCTGATTGAGAAGCTCCTGACAACGACATGTGAGACGGCCTCTCTCTTCTTCTAGTCTGCGCACACTTTCCTTCAGTGATTCAACTATATCAGTTTTTTGAGCCAGCTCCTCTTGCAACTTCAGAATTTCCTGCCTGTATTCTGTACCGCCTGAGGTCCGCCTACCTCTTAACAAGGCCTCTACCTGCTGCTCAGCCTCAAACAGTCTGTCCTCTATTTCTTTACGTGCAGTTTCAGCCTCAGCTAATCTTCTACACAGACTCTGCCTTTCTCTTTCATGACTCTCTTGCATACTATGCTGCTCCTTCCTCAGGCGCTCCTCTTTCAGTGCCTGACCTTCTTCAGTAGCACTTAGTCGAGCAGTCACCTCTTGCAACTTCTCCTGCAACCTCTGTATCTCTCTCATGTGGTCACGTTGCAGGGCCTGCTGGCGCTCCAGGTGCCTAAGGGCCTGGTTTCTCTCCAGGAGGCTGGCTTCTACTTCACGGAGTCTATCTTCACTGTCCTTCAGTTGGGCTCGTAGGGTAGCCTCGCTACGCCCATACTCTTCTTCTTGTTCTTTTGAACGTTCCTGCTCTAGCTTGAGCTCATTCCGCATTCGGGCCACAGCCTGTTCACTGGCTAAGATTTCAGCCATTGCAGACGCAAGTTTAGCCTGCAGAGCCTGAATATCAGTCTCATGGCGGTCTACAGCATCCTGGGCTTCAGTGTAACTTCTCTTTAATGTCCGGATCTGTTGCTGTGCAAGGTCCTGCTTGCGCTTTTGGGACTCCAATTCGCCCTGTAAATCTTGATTAAGTTTGTGCAAGTGTTGCCATGGCACTCTGTGCGGTGAAGACGAAGGGGCTGTTGCGCTCTTGAAAAGATTGATGAAACAATTTTGTTAATGTCATCGCGTCACTTTCCCTAATATATACAGAGAACCACATCTCGGGGTTTACCAGGAAAATACGTTTTTATCCTTTATTGTTCTCTTTAGATAAGCATTTTTCCTCAAGCTTCCACTGTGCTTTTTCAGGGGTCACTTGTAAAAAGAAAGATTGAGATAAATTTGTCCCCAACCCCCCCAAAAAATAAGAAAAAACACAAATGGTTGACAAACATAGTGATTAAAAATAAAAAAAACCACCAAACATTTGATTTAATTGTAAAGTGTACAATGTAAAAAAATAGTTACACACTTTCATTCTGAAACACAAAGCATGCAGAAATCAAGCTGGGAAAGGACACACACGCAGAGAAAGAAAAAGCACAGAGCAAGGCTTGTTGATCAGGTTTCTTACCTTAAGCATATATCAAATCAGTTATTTTCCCATGAGATGTGAAACTCCGTCAAAAACAGTTAGTGAAAAACTCATGCTTAGAAAACCACAACCATGCGTAGCACATCACAGAATAAGCACCCACACACCCGTTAGTAGATACTTTAAATTTAAAGTAGCCCCACACAAATCTGATCTATCATGTACCAGTCCACTGCTTAATAAAAATAATCTACACAGTACTGTGAAGCAACTAGCAAAAATTACTCCACATGTTTGATCAGTACCTGTAAACCATCTTGTGAATCTTAGTATCACCTTATTTCTTTAACTGAATTCATGCTGTGGTGCCATTTGTTCACCAGTTCTAATTTAAATATATAATAAGGTTGCAGGTTAAACATTGAGTGTGGTTACCTGCAGTACATAACCTTCTCTGGCACTTTGTTCTCTCCCTAGCGCATCCTCCAGTTGCTCTTTTAAAAGGTTGTTCTGCTTCTGTAGTTGGTCCAGCTCCTTCTGCTTCTGTCCCAACTGAAAAGACAGAAGAAGAAATAAATGAATAGCACAAGATGTTCTTAAACAGAATTAGAATTCAGAGAAAATATCTGGACAGTTAAACATTTTTTTTTCTTCAGGTTTACCATTTTCAAGTAGTAATAAAAAAGTAATGGAAATAAGAGACACTTTAAAATACAGTGCCCCAAGTAAAAGAGCTTAAAAGTAATTCGACATTGATCTACTTAATGTTTCTTAGGCAGCTACTGTATTTGTCATTTTAACATTTCTGTTTAATACAGCTCTGATAGGTCTCCAAATTCAGCTGCATCTCTTACTAGTAAAATAATGTTCCGGCTCCTGCTAAAGCAGTAACAAAAGCATCACTAGATTTCCTTTTTTTTACAGAATAAAGGAGATTATAGATAGCTTTATTTTCTCATCTCCAGTTGGTTTTGCATAACTTGGCTAATTTCAAGACTACCGGCCCTTAACGGGCAACATGTGAAACATCATGCTATAGTAGGTTGGCTAAAGTTTAATATAAATCCAATGGTGTGCAAATACACCAATTCTCTCAGTGATTCCATAGGTCCCATGATTCTGAAACAACTTTGCCAATGACAATAACACATGGTGACAACAGCTCAACAAATGGAGGGAGACATCTGCAGCAAAGTAAATGTAGCAGCTCATTCAGCTCATGATTCATCACAATTCCCAGGTTATTGCAATGTGTGAAATACAGAAAGAGATACATTTTCTTTTGATTAGTTGGCTGTATCACACGACTAATGAGAATTAAATCCACTGAGAAGTCAAGGACACTTATAAAACAGTCACACTCCAGACAATGACCATAGCTCTTGAATAGCCCTAACATAAATTAAGACATTACTACACTATAAATGCCAACACTCAGTTTCTAAACATTACAATGCAGGGCAATACTTTAAGGAGTAGTGATTCTTGTGAAAATGGAAAGTTCCCATGAAACAACAAATATGAATTTGAGCAAAATTTGGGTAACCAATATTTTAGGAGAAGTAGAGATTTTTGTGAATTGTGGAGAGATGGATGTGACTATGAATGCCTCGCTATCATCGGTTCTTCAGGCAGATAACTTAAAAACCTTGATGAAGCTATTTATATCTCAGTTTTTCTGTTTTATTTCTAATAAATATTAACTGATGGTCACAGCAAACTATAAAAGGTGGCACAACAACAATAGCAGAATATTACATTTGAGGACATGGAATGCTACTTTAATTTAAAGAAAGTTACAAAGCAGCCCATGAGACAGGATTGATTCCTTTACTGAACAACCAAATCTGCATCCTAAAGTTTAAAACTGAACTCCTGCCCAAAAAGCAAAGAATGTTTCCTCTGCTTTAGCCATGTACATCGAATGTTAGTGAGAGACATTTCATCATTCAGCACAACGGGGATGCTGTAGTGAAGGTCTTGGGATGAAAGCATCATCATAGATGATACAAACCATTTTCTGATTTATATGTGTACAAAGATTTTTTTAAAAATAATGACAAAAATGTCAAAATTATAATAAATTTTTTTATATAATCTAAGGTTCATCTATTTAATATTTTTAAAACAAGCTACATCTCCCACACAGCACTGATGTAAACCTGCTAAAATTAAAGCTGAGACCTGAGACTTTCACGTTGTAACTAATGTGGAAATTCCTACTGAATCTGCAAATGACACAACCTAAAAAACCCTACAAAAGTGTAAATATTCAAATACTGTCAACTGAATAAAATGCGACCACACTGTTTAAATATACCTCTTTGTCTAGTAGAGCTGCAAGCTCATGCGCAGGCAATCTCTCAGGGTTACTAGAGTTTGCCAAGGCTGTGGTGATGGGAACTTGCTTCTCTTCTCTCAGCGGTGTTGTCTCTACTTGATGCCACCGCTGTTCAATCTCGTCTTGGACAGCTGAGGTTCTGCTGTCTTTATCTTCACTAGCCAGGCTAATGGAACTGGGGTGATCCACTTCCATCTTTCCTTGCTCTTGGATTCCAGGTATCTTGGAATCCGGTGGTGCAGTGTTCAGCGTTGAAATAACAGTCACAGTATTTGGCATTTGAGTTGCACTAGTTGTGCTATGTGGAAGGATGCCCCTCTTAATAGTCTCCTTTTCTGCTTCTTCTGTCATAGATGGTGGGTGAGCACCTGATACAGATGAGGTTTGGAGGGAGGAAGAAGAGACAGGAGATGATGCCAAGGAGGAGGGTGAAGAGGATGGAGAACAGTAGGAGGAGGTTGTAGAGAATGACGAGCTGAGGTCAACGGTGTCTCCTCTTTCTTTGACAGGCTTTTCTGTCTGTTCCATTTTGAACTCAGTCCAGTCAAAAGTCTTTGAGCGGCCCTCTCGTCTGCGTTCACGAACTCTGCTTTTACGTGGCTCAGAGGCAGGGGCAGAGGCATTGTTCCCAGGTAGCTGTTTCTGCCCATCAGACTTGAGGCCTTCTGGACTGTGGCTTGGCTCAGGGGTGAACTGTGGACATGGCTCCAACATTACATGGGATTTTATCTTCTCATCGGGGAGGGATCTGAGTAAACAAAAATACAGCAAATAAGAGATACATGGCTTAAACAGAACTGGACAATTAACTTTTATATTTACACATTTGCTAAAGCTCAAACTGTTACATAAAGCTTTGCCGGACAAAAACAACACCACAATGAGATTTCTGGTAGTGCAGTTTCAATTAACTGAGCATTCCAGGGTTTCTGCAGGGTCCAACCAGGTAAAGATCTTTTTTTTTTCTTTTTTGAAGGACCATGAAATTTAAATACCTGACACACAATCATGCCAGGTAAAGTATGAAAGCATTACAAAAAAACCCCCACAAGAGACAACAAGGTCTAGCATTACTTGTCATTATGATTTTATCCAGTGCTCATTATCATCATAATAATTTGCTGCTGCAGACCTGGGCTGGTAGGGACCTCCCACAATGCAATGAGCACCTTTCTTTTACTCCCTTAACTTACACTCTACGCATTTTAAGCCATGTCATTAAATTTCTTTCCTCTTCTTAGTTTGTACTTTTTCCTTCATTTCCTCTTTCTCCCTCAACCTTTCTGCAGCTCTTTCTGAATGGCCCACTGAGCTCCTGAGTTTTTAACCATTATTGTTTGTTTTCTCTCTATGCTCTTCTTTTCCTCCCCATACTCTTGCCAAAAGAAAACCGTTGGGTTTCTTGCTATAACCCTGTAAGGCCTTAACCCAACAATGTAAAGTGAGCTGACTGAGTTTGGGCCATGTAAATATGATAAATTGAGATGACTTCATTTTTAAATCAAATCTTCTTCTTTCGGCTGCTCCCATTAGGGGTCACCACAGCAGATCCTTTGCCTCCATCTAACCCTATCCCTTGCATCCTCTTTCCTCACACCAACCCTCTACATGTCCTCTTTCACTACATCCAAGAACCTTCTCTGTGGTCTCTCTCTTCTCCTCCGGCCTGGCAGCTCCATCTTTAACATTTTTCATTTAATTTTTAAATCATATAATTAATCAAATTAGTGTTACCTTGATGAGGCTAAGCAGTGCAGCATGGATGGACTGACTAAATTATTAAAAAAAGTGATCTAATCATTTCACTTATTTTAGTTATAGTAGGGATAACCACAGGTCTGACTGTGTGGACATTACTAAAATCTAATTCTGTTACACCCATCCCTCTTTTAAATTAGTTTATTGGTGGAGACTACAAGGGAGCAGCCGAAAGGTACAACAAATGTATGTACACTAATATCAAATTATTTTTAATAGGGAAAAACATCAATAAAAATCTGAGTGTAACAGAGGAGGAAAACATTCAGTTCATTAGTTTTCAGCATCTGCCAAGAAAGCATTATCAGACATGAAAACATTTTGTAGCTCACATTACTGCCTACTGGCAAAAACACAAATGTCCACTTTTCTTTATTAAAAAAAATCCTAAGTGCTTTTTAAAGAAATGGGTGAGATTTTGTGTAGTTTTCAAGACCAGCAGATACCACAAATTCAAAAACATTAAGGCATGTCAAAACACTGCACAACAAAACATTTAAGGCACACAGTGGGGCTAAAAGCAACTTGACCCTAGATAAGCCTGATGACAGGTGCCTGCCTTTAGCTGCTATGTTAATGTATTTTATACAGTAGCTTATCGTGGAGAATGTGCCTACAATTACCTGCTCACTGATGTGTAGTGTTGTGTTAAACTGATGAGTGACCTGACAGACTGATCCATTTTAGGTGTCATTTGGAGGTGTCAGTGAGCCTGAAGGGGGCTATGTGAGGGACAGAGAGGCGTCTATGCAGAAATATCAAAATACTACACATATTCACCTTGGAACAAGTTACCCAAAAAACAATCAGATCTTTTTTATTTTTTTAACTCAGTAGATGTGGCTCAGGGTATGTACAGTATAAAGTTTCATATGTAGCAAGCTGTCTGAAAGTTAATACACAGCTTTGCTTTGAAATGTACAAAAATAAACACATAGGTAGTTAGTGAACTGTTGTTTTGACAGGGATGTTTATACCCAACTCAAAGCTTACTTATTTTGAGCTTTAGGCATTACTGTGTGTCCATTTCCAACAGTACGTGGACAGTCAAATTACAGGGATGACCGACATTAGTCTGTGGCGTTGGACGGATTATTCTACTATGCTGATGTGATTGTAGTGTGAGTCTCTACATTGGCACAACTGACAGAGAGACATTACTCAATAATCACATGACATATGGTAGGACGACAAACACGCTGGGCTGACATTGCTGAGCAATTACATCACTGTTAGGGGGGGTATTCAACACACAAGCACTCCAACCTGGGCTTCAGAACCGAAAGTTTCAGAGAGATGTTTTTCCTGGAAGCAAGTTGAAAATACCAGTTGAAGAGGAAGAAAAAGAAGGAAACGCAGGGTGAGGATCAAACAGAAATTAAGATAAATAAAATGCAAAAGCAGCTGTTATATCTGCCAGGGTTGAGTGTTAATCCTTGCTGGGTATTACCGGGTGACATCAGGGGCAATAGTGGGTCGTACATTCTTCATGATGGCCTGAATCCAGTTGCGACGGATTCCAGAGGTCATTGCTGACAGGGTGCATGCTCCTTCTTTACACTGAAAACAGAAAGGGGGATCATTAACACACACACACCCACCCCCCAGTGACACTGAACAAAAGGGCCCCCCCCCCCCACACACCCCAAAAAGAAC
>VUQH01036697.1:3377-39474 GCA_015106775.1 Etroplus canarensis | reverse complement strand
CTTGAGAGTCGGGCGCTAGACAAGGATAATTACACGGATATAATGGTATAATTACAAGGATATATAAGCACCATTGTGGCTCCTGAAGTGGCCGCTGCGTGCTATCGCCGCGCCGCCATTTGGGTTTCAGCCTGGACTTTGACTAGACACCTTCAACACCTTCATTATTTTCTTTATCAACCATTCTGTTGTACATTTGCTGCTGTGCTTGTGATCTTTGTCCTGTTGCATGACCCAGTTTTGGTCAAGCTTTAGCTGTCACACAGATGACCTCACATTTAATTCTAGAATACTTTGTTAAACAGAGGAGTTCATGGTCAACTTGAGAACTGCAAGGTCCCCAGGTCCAGTAGCTACAAAACAAGCATAAATCCTCACCCCTCCATCATTACTGCTGATAGTTGGTATGGTTATATGCTCCGTTTGGTTTTCACCAAATGTGGTGCTGCACATTATGGCCAGACACCTCCACTTTGGTCTCATCTGTCCAAAGGACACTGCACCGGAAGTCTTGTGGTTTGTTCAGATGCAACTTTGCAAGCCTGTCTTTTATAGATAAGAGGCATTCTCCTGACAACCCTTCCAAACAAGCGTCTGTGCTTGCTCAGTCTGTTTCTGATTGTCTTGTCATGAACTTCACCTTTGAAAAATCTTAACTGAGACCTGTAAAGTCAGAGATGTAGCTCTGAGCATGGTCTGACCATGGGGTGAAACACACACCTAAATGATCCAGACCAGCAACCTGCCAAAACCTCTGATTTTATAGAGGTGGCCACACTGGCTGATTACCAAGTAATCAAGTGCATTTCATTAGCAGTACCTGGCTACAACTTATCCTCTTAATTTCTATGAAAGTGTTAAGGTTGTTCTTAGTTTTCACAGGACTCTGTAGAAAACGTTATTTTTATTTTTTACATGGCTGTATAGCCATGAACTTTGGGTTGTAAATGAAAGAATAAGACCAAAAAAAAAGCAAAAGTAGCATAAATGAGCCTCCACTAAACAGTGTCTGTGCAGCTTTAGAGAGGAGGGTGGGAAGCTTTGTCATTCAGGAGGGGCTTAGAGTAGAGCATTACTCCTCCACGCTGAAAGGAAGACTTCTTCGTGAGGTGTTTCAGGCATACCCATCTGGGAGGAGACCCTGGGGCAGAGCGAGAACACGCTGGAGAGATTATGTCTCTCAGCTGGCTTTGTTAATGCCTTAGTACCTCCTTGGAAAAGCTGGAGGTGGTAGCTGAGGAGAGGGAGGTCTTGGCATCTCTGCTTAGACTGCTGCCCTCGTGACCCGGATCCAGAAAAGCTGCAGAGAATGGATCGATGGATGGAGAGATTCCCAGAGAGTTTTTCTTCCAACCCGTCATGAAGGAAGTGAATACAGCTTTGCCATTTGTGTTCACAGTATTCCAAAGATTAAATGTAAAAACAAGAATTTCTTAAGAAAAAGCACACACATTACTTTGTATAATGCATCACACAGACATACCAGCGTAAAGACGTTTTACTGCATCTATTTACTAGGGAAGAAATAGTCCCAATGAAACACTGACTAAATTCCATTCACCTCCAGGAGATTGGAGCTGAGCAGAAATCTAACAGGCACCAAAACTATTTGCATAACTTCATGCCACCACAGGAAAATGAGATTGCATGCTTGCCTTTTTTTCCAGTTTGCATAAACTCAGTGACGATCAAGCTGAACTTACATGTCATATAAACCTGCACTAAGAAACTGGTCTTTGCCGCCACCAGCTTGCACGCATTTATCAAACTCAGTGATTTGACATGAACTGATTCTGACGAAAGAACACTGAAGGAGACACAGCATTGAGGGAGAAACTTGACAGAACACACAGCAGGCAGCGTGATTTTCCTTGGGGGGGGGGATGCGCAGGAGATAAATTCATGAAAGAGATGGATGATGATCACATGAAAATGATCTTTCGCATGCAGCACATTAAAGAGGCAAGCACAGAGAAGCACTGCGGCCTGCGCGAGAAATTTTTACAGCAGAACAATGCAGTTAAAGAGAAAAAAAAACTGTACAGTTTAAGTGGAGAAAATGGTGAGATTGGACAAATATCTGCTGTACATCCGGCACAAGCATATCTTGCCTGGAGATTGCAGTCAGTTTGTGATGGAGTGGATGTGTAAGTAACCAACATAGTTTGTACAAACTGTACAAACTGAGCAACAGCAGAGTTGCAGCTTTCCCAGCTCTTCTTTAAAATCTTTTCCTCATTCCTTCTTTTCTCTCTGTCTTGCACTCGCTCTCCAAAGGGAAAAAAAAAACATGTTTTAGTAGGTGTCAGGCAATCAATATAGTGATGAGGGTTGTTGTTTTGAGGCCTGATATACTACACGCACACCAACACAAGAGTAATGACTACTATCCACGGGCACTGTAACAGTCATGAATTATACTTTATTGGCTGCACTTTGTCAGATATATGACTCTCCTGCCTCCTCGTATGTATTCCGCGGCTGACAAGATTTGATACATGCATGAGTACACACGTGCGCGGGTACAAAAAAAAAAAAAAAAATGCTGAATGCAGACCATTCTATAAACTCCTGAACCATGACCTGAGGCACTCTGCCAGCACAGAGGGGGGGAAAAAAGGTACAGATGAAAGCTTTAGAAAATAACAGAACAAGACATTTTCAAATCAATACTTGTTTCTCTTCCCCCCCCCCCATCTTGAGCAGTGCTTGATGACCCACGCCATTAGAGCGGACTGGGAGGCGCGTCTGCGACGTGCTCAACACACTGAGCGGCATGAACAATGCCAGGGCTGATTGTAAGAGCCTGCACGCTCCTGGGGGGGTTAATAAAGGGGATTGTTCTGTGTTGTAGGTTCTCTTTACTCATTTATGTTCAGCTAGGTGGAGGTCAGACATAGTGTCCCCGAAGCAATACAGTAGTATGCGTGTGCGTGTTTGCAGCAGGATGAAACTCACTGGCCTCGACCGAAGAACAGTGTGAATATATACGCGCTGCTTCAGTGACTAAATCAATCTTTGATACTGCTGCCCTCTCAGAAATGTTAAAAAATACAGTGTGGCACATATATGCTGTGAGCACCTATGCCTACGTGTAAATATATGCTGTGAAATATGAACAATAAATCCCAAGCAGGTGTTTTTAGAAGAATCAGAGGTTGAAACAGACGCAAAGGAAGCTGAAGTCGCAGCAGGCAGTTCAGCAGCATGAAACACATTCACAGCTTTCCCACACACAGTCAACCCACCGATGCCTAGTTATTTGGCTAGCTATTTTTTGCATTATTGTATATTTTTTTTATCTGTGTGGTGTGCATTAATTTGCTGTGACGACCCCTTGGGGAAAAAACAAGGGAGCAGCAGAAGGTGCACTTATCTGTCTGAGAGAACAACAGTATCTATTTACTACTGAGAAACCGAAGGAGTGAGGAATTGAACACAGGTTTAACGAGCAAACTGTGAGCTTTTTACATACACTCTCTGACCACTTCATTAGGTATACCTGTTCAACAGCAACTCAATGCATTTAGGCATGTAGGCATGCTCAAGAGGACCCGCTGGAATTCAAACCGAGCGTCAGAACGGGGAAGAAAGGCGATTTGAGTGACTCTGAAAGTGGCACGGTTGTTACCAGGCTGATCTGAGTATTTTCAGAGACTGCTGATCTACTGGGATTTTCTCACACAACTTTAGAGAGAATGGTCTGAAAAAGAGAAAGTATCTAGTAAGTGTCAGTTCTCTGAGCAAAAGTGCTTTGTCAGAGGTCAGAGGAGAACCTTCAGACTGCTTCAAACTGACAGGAAGGCAACAGTAACTCAAATAACCAGCCATCACAACCAAGGTATGCAGAAGAGCACGTCTGAATGTGCAACACGCTGAACCTTGGCGCAGATAGGCGACAGCAGCAGAAAACCACACAGCTGCCACTCTTGTCAGCTAAGAACAGGAAACTGAGGCTACAGTTCAAATTGGTAGAATAGAAGGTTGCGTTGCCAGGTCTGATGACCAAATTCTGACCCTACTGTGTGAATGTCGCAGCAGACAGTTTGAATTTTGAATAAACAACATGAAAGCACAGATCAGTCCAACTTTGTATCAACACTTCAGGCTGCTGGTGGTCATATAACGGTGTGTGGGATGTTTTCTGGCACACTTTGGGCCCCTTCATGCCATCTGGGTATTGTCTAAATGCCACAGTCTACCTGAGTATTGTTGCTGACCATGTCCATCTCTTCACAACCATAGAGTACCCATCTTCTTATGGCTGCTTTCAGCAGGATAATGGTCCATGTCACAAAACACAAATCATCTCAAACCAATTGTCTGAAGATGATGGTGAGTTCGCTGTCGTCAAATGACCTCCACATTCACTAAATCTCAGTCCAATAGAGAACTTTTGGGATGTAGTGAAATGGGAGATTTGCATCATAGATGTGCAGCAGAAAAATCCACAGCAACTGTATGATACCATCATGTCAATATAGACCAAAGGCTCCGAGGAATGTTTCCAGCTGCCTTGCTGAATCTATGCCATGAATTCAATTCAATTTTATTTTATTTACAGAGCACCAATTCACAAGAAAAGCCACCTCAAGGCACTTTACACCGTAAGATAAAGATCCTACAGTGCTAGAGAGGAAATTCCAACAATCCAGCGATTCACTATGAGCAGCACTTGGCGACTGTGGGAAGGAAGAGCTCCCTTTTCACAGGATGAGACCTCCGGCAGAACCAGGCTCCGGGAGGGGCAGCCATCTGCCTCAACCGGTTGGGGGTGAGGGGAGAGAGAAGAGAGAAATGAGAGCAAAGAGAGACACAGACTATGGGAGAGAGAAAACAACATTGAAGACAATGAAGAACGAAGGGCAGTTCTGAAAGCAAAAGAGGTCCAGCCAGGTACAAACAAGGTGTATCTAATGAAGTGGCCGGTAAAAACAATGAAATCTAAATGAGTGAAGGGGTGAAGACAATTAAATACCAGTGAAATAACAAGGGCAAGACATACAATCGCAAAAGAGGTAAAAGTAAAAAGGCAGGAAGTAAAAACACAGTAAGACACACGAAAAAACTATCCTCAAATTACAACACTAAGTAACAAACAGACAAATAAGTCACTCAGGCAAACAGACAGACAGAGATAAGGGGACAAAACAATAATGTTAGGACCCCTGGCCAGGTTCCCCCTAATATCTGAACAAATCAAATGTGGGGCAAAGATGATAGAACAATGTAGGACATGCTACTAAACGAGATAATCAAGGAATTAAAAGGTGGGATACATGGTCAGTCTTGTAGAAAGTCTCTTGTCCAACTCTACTGCCACAGACGTGCTCTTCTCTGGAGATTCACTGCAAGCTGGAAGGCTCCTCTGACTCGATAGTTTCCCCCCTTCATACAGTAACAACTGTACAAGGGGAAGGCATTTTTTATTAACTCCTGGCTACACCTGGCTGTAGATGCTTCGATTCGGCCACAAGTTCTTCCATCACACAAAGCACCTCAACTCCCCACAGCTTGAATTTCCAACCGCTCCGAGAAGCCAATTCATTCATTTTGCTTGCTTGGCTGAGAGCGCTGGCTAATGACATGACAGAGGAGCTCCATGCAAATAGCCAACATCTGTCACATCGCTAGCTCCACTCCATATATTTATTTGCTGATCCTACTTAATATTTCTGCATATTACCGGCTGTTTGTCGGAGGCGGACAGTGATGCATGTTGCCGCGTGACTCCGTACAAAAGAAAGCAATCTCCTGCAATCCTCACGTCCACTCCTGCTGCTTCTTCTAAATGCATATTTTGTGCTGGCTTTGCAGCCCGCTGAAGGTCAGAGGAAAGTAAGGCCCCTTCATTGTGGAAATGGGAGAAACACATTTGGTGGAGCTAATGTGTGCTGCATTTATCACCGACACAATAAGGAAGGCTAGATAATATATCTCATACAATGTGGAGGGAATACATTACACGGAGGTGTTGTGATGGCTGCATCTGGGTGTTATCTCTGGGGGTTATTTAGGTTTATCTTGCGTCATGGTGACATTCAGGTTCTGAATATCCAAGGTGCCCGCTGAGTTAGTTTAAACTCATTTCCCCATGTAAATGAATTTGTCTTATATACCTGGACTAAAACTTTAATAACTCAAATCCCTCATTCTTATCTAAAATAGGAGGCGGTCAGATACCAAATCCTCCTAAGACAACCTATCTGGCATTTAGCTGTCAGTGATTCATCACCTTACATCGCCGTCTTCCCCGGTTTCAGTTTTTTCCCCTGTATGTGGGGGTTGGGTCAAACGTTGACATGGCTGTTTTTTTCCCCGTCTCTGATCCAGTGTCAGCCTTCAGAAGTGATCCCTCACCGACATAGGGCTGTCTCAGGTGCCCCGAGCATTGACTGGCAGGCCTTGGAAGTGGAGAACTGCTTTAGTCCGACGTTCAGTCAGCCTGCCTGCTCCCTGACACATTCAGACAGATAGATCACTGAGGGCCAATGACAGCTCGTTATTGCTGGAGATGATAGAAGCTCACCATAGGGATTTGTATCAAAGCAGGAATGTTTGTGTGTGTGTGTGTGTGTGTGTGTGTGTGTGTGTGTGTGTGCGTTTGTATGCATAGAAGCTCAGATGAGAGGTGAAGACACAAGGGTACAAGGGCTCCCAGCAATTTTCTAATCTGAAAATGGGGAAGTGGGTTTCGACTTTGAGCGTGAAGGAATGCGGAAAGCACAAAAATCCAAGCAGCCTTTGGCAACTCTTATCTTAGGATTTCCAAATAATTTCCCTGTTTGTTGACAATGGTTGCGGTTGACAAAAATTACATTTGCCTACTATTGGAAACTACCAAATCAAATCATATGTCCCTTGGCTCAAGTCTCCCTTGGCTTGCCGTATTGTCGTGTTCATATCTAATAAGAAATAATCAAATTAACAAACACGGGTAAAAACGGAACCCGGCTGGAACAAAAGGAAGAAAATAAAATCTTGGGCTTGTCTGAAAGGTAAAACTCTAAGATCACAGGGATATATTGCCACATCCTCTACAATAGGCTGCATCCACTTTCCATGTGTGAAAAATAACATTATAAATTCACAGTATGGGCATCAATCCACTGATTGAGCCACTTTACTGATTATTAGATTTTTGGAATGCTTAAAGGGGCTATGATTCATGTTTATCTGGAGCACAAAGCATTGCAACATCTTTTAACTGACTGTTTTGTTCTGCCTGCTTGACAGTTTTACTGAGTTGGTGCACTCTAACAGCTCTCTTAGTGTTGCTTTTCCCCACAAAAGGCAGCTGTTTTCAGGGAAAATGCTCTACAAAACTAAATATATCAGGATTCTCTTCAGAGTACCCGAGAGGTAACACAAGAGGTAGGTTATAAAAGCAAAGAATCCAAAGTACAGACAAGGTTTTTAAAAATCTGGGGCAGAAATGGCTCTGCATAGTCCAATGTACAAAGCACAAATTGACTGAAATACAATGTATATACTACAGCAGTGGAGTAAATGTTACCACATAATGTAGGAAATTATAACAACGGTATCATAATATAGCAATTTAGCAATACTTGATTCTTCGCAAGACAGTAATTTAAAACGTGTCAACTGAATTAATTAGCTGTGATCTGCTTCTCCTCACAAATAAATTTATTCTGTAACCTTATTCATTTGAGGTGACTTTGTTAAATCATCCTGGTGAGGGAATCTGTTTAGAGTCCCTTCCTATTTACTGATAATGTATCTCAAGCAGAAGTGATATTTCTGATCGGATGATTTAGTCACACCCTCAGTCTGTACAGTGATGTGAAAAAGAATGTTTTCACAAAATGAAAATGAAAATGCCGTTCAGTGAAAATATAAGTACACCCTTACTGCTTTTACAGGAATTAAGAGGGAAAGTTGCAGCCAGGCACTGGTAACTAAATGACCTTGATTGACTGATCATGAGTCAGTGTGACCACCTTTGCAAAAGCAGAAGTTTTGGCAGTTTGCTGGTCTGGAATATTCAGGTGTGGGATAACACAATATCGCAATCTTTCCGGGAGTGGACATCCCAGCAAAAAGATCAGACTGTACAATACTCTGAGGAATTGCCAAAAAAAAAAAAAAACCCAAGAGCTTACATCTCAGCCTCTACATGACTCAGTTAGCATGTTTATAGGTAAAATTTATAACAGCACAGTTAAACCACCCCTCCCTGAGCCTGATTCTGCTGGAGGTTTCTTCCTGTTAAAAGGGAGTTTTTTCCTTCCCACGGTCACCGAGTGCTTGCTCATAGGGGATCATCGGATTGTTGGGGTTTTCTCTTTAACACTGTAGTATCTTTACCCTACAGTGTGAAGCGCCTCAAGGCAACTTTTGTTGTGAATTGGCGCTATATCAATAAAACTGAATTGAATTGAACTGAATTAAATTAAAAACAGACTTAATTATGAATGCTTTCTTGGAAAGGTTGCCAGGAGAAAGCCTTTTCTCTCTAAAAAGAATATTGCAGCACAGCTTAGGTTTGCAAAGCTGCATCTGAACAAACCACAAGACGTCTGGACCAAGATCCTGTGGATAAGACCGAAGTGGAGATGTTTGGCCACAATGCACAGCACCTTGTTTGACGAAAACCAGCACAAAAACCTCACACCAACTGTGAAGCACGGTGGAAGAGGGGTGATGATTTGGTTTTGATTTGAAGGACCTGGGTATCTTTGAGTCAGCCATGAACTCCACAGCATACCAGAGTATTCTAGTGTCAAATTTGAGGCCGTCTGTGCGATAGCTCAAGCTTGGCCAAAACTGGGTCGTTTAACAGGACACCGATGCCCAGCACAGCAGCAAATCCGCAGTAGAATAGCTAATAAAGAAAAGAATCAAGGTGTCACAATGGGCCAGCCAAAGTCCACACCTTAATCTGACTGTGGTGCTGTGGTGGGACCTTATGAGAGAGCTGTGCATCAACAAATGCCCGCAAATGTCAGTGAACTGAAGCAACTTAGGAAAAAGCTGAAAAAAATTTTTACAAAATAGAAGCTTTAGAACATTTTAAAAAATGTAGGAAAACTCTTTTTTTTTACATTTTGTTAGCTCAGAATATTAGTAAGACGTTAAACTTAATATGCTAGATAAAAAAAACAAAAGCTAGAAACAATTACCTTAGTTTTGCATAAAGTGAAGAGAGCTTGGCAGTGTCCAGTTACTTAAATTTGTCTACAAATTGACTTCTAACTTGTATGTTTTTAACAAAAATAAATGTATAAATGATTATTTGTGCTTTTTGGACTGTGACCTTCTGGGATTCTTTGCTGGCTGCTTGTGAGCCTTGAGCTTATGGCAAGACTCCAGGATAAGTTTTAAAGTTGGCACAATTTCTTTTATACCCAGGATTGGTCTTTCCACCAACTCCCAGTTGTTATGCCAATCTAAGCTTACTGTCTGAGCTTCATAGTGTAGTCCCATATTTAAAGCATAAATTGTAGTTAAAATGTGGATCTGGTCACCTGACTTCACCCACTGGTGTCTACAACTATCTTTTGTACAATATATACAGTATTGTGCAAAAGTCTCAAGCCAAATGTTACTAGAACCCAGTTGCAAAAACATATGATTTGTTCCCATTTCTTTAGTTGAATCTATGGAAGAGATGCATCTGCCCCTTGTGTTGATCCAGCTACTTTTCGGTGAAACCTTATCAGTAATGCTCTCAGCGGAAGGGTGACTGTCAAAAAGCCATGCTTAAGGGAGAAAAGGATGAGGTTTGCCATATTACACAAGAGTTGGACTGAAAATCAGTGACAACGGGTCTTATAGAGTGATGAATGGATATCAGCGTTACTGAAGCACTGTGGGATCATCTTGACAGAAAACAGAACAAAAGGCAGCCGACATCCAAAGTAGAGCTTTGGAATGTCCTTCACGAACCCTTCAAGAACTGTTCCTGAAGACTTCTTAAAGATAATATAAGACAGTTTGCCAAAGAGAGTCCAGCCTGTTAAGACAAATAAAGGTGCTCATGCCACATTTTGACTTTCAGATTTCATAGAATTATATGAAATCCATTTTTTACTTTATGTACTGTATTTATATTTATGTTTGCATGTTTAAATGAATCATCTATTTCCCACTTGCTCAGTAAAATATAAAGAAATGAGGGGTTGCTCAAGACTTCTGCACAATACTGTAACATGTGGGCACAGTCACCATGGTTTTAAGTGTCAGCATTAGTATTTTGATCAACATCATGATAGTTTTTTGGAGCAAGAAGTGACTGTATTTAAACTAGAGTGTGGAGTGCCAAGTACTGGCTAACACTAGCAAGCTTAGCTAGCAAGCTCCATCCATAAACTGTATGGTTACATCGCAGACACACGTCTCTACTAATTACTAGCAAGTAACAGAGTATCAAAAAATACAAAGGGCCACACGTGCACCACACAGCAGGGCACTGTATTTGCCATAAATTTGATTAAAAAGACTCTAGAAGGCAATAACAGCACGTACACAGTGGAGAGGTCCAGATTAATGACTGGACACAGGTGAGGCCCAGCAGACACCTCTTAGCTACAACTCCTGTGTTGGGGCAACTAGAACAACCCTAATTCCTGTATCCAGATGAAAGATAAATAGATTGATGTCAAAACTATTAACTGAAACCAAAACAGGTTTATGCACCAGTCTGTTAAGATGTTTTTAACACTCTGAATTTGCTCATTTTAGCATGAAAGTCTATTGAGATTACCTCATTTTTGGCATCAGCCTCAAGTGGCCATTCAAGGAAATGCAGTTTGGGGAACCTTCTCATTACCTTCATTTTTCAGGTTGCCACCCAAGTGACAAAATGAGCTCTGGGACGGTTATCTGTATCAGGTCTATATCCTTGGTCACAAGTTAAGAGTTTTACTTTTCACATTTGTCTATTCTGTATATCCAAGCCCGTGCGTGTGTGTGGGCAGGAGTATGCATGCAGGACACATCATCATCTTCAACATAATACCATTAAACAGTCAATCCCAGCTACAATCAGCCCTTTTCATGGTAAGGCTGGTTCAAAATGAAGCTTTCATGGAGACAGTGAGGGCTATTGATCTCAACTATGTGATCTGAAATGACTTCTGTGTTATTATTTCTCTTGCACTCTGTGAGCCAGATAGAGTATGAATGTGAGTGTGTGTGTGTGTGTGTGTGTGTGTGTGTGTCCGTGTCTTAGGCGATGATACGTATCTTTTTATATCTGACCCCAGTTATGCAAGGCAGGTTATTCACCGTGCTGAACCAATGTAGGGTTATACCCTGGGGACCGTGGGCATGCATGTGTGTGTTTGTTTTTGTATGTAAAATGTGTGTATTTTTCCCCCCCCTTTGTTACTTTTTTCAGATTCATTTTCACTTACCAGTTTATGATCAACAGCAGTGAAGAGCATAGGACAGTGGGGGAGTGGTGAGTAATGCTCAAGATGCTGAAACTACAATGCAGCATATAACCACTACGAGCCACAGAGGGACGCCAAGAGAGTCCTGCTGTTAGATTGAGTGAGTGATGTGATAGTAAGCAGATCCTCTATGGATTAGCCTCTTTCTCTCTATAATAACTTGTGCTGCTCTCTGCACAGCCAGACCAAAGCTCAGGCCCAGTGATGACTGAGGCTGTGTCGCGGGCAAAGCTGCAAGAGTGGAACAACTTGATCTTATTCAGATTACATCTCATTTTCATAAATAAATGTCAGTTCAACTGCCACTTGTTATTTCACAGCAACGATTTAATCTTTGAGTACATTCAAAACAGTGTGCCTGGTAGGAGCTTCCTGAGAAAACCAAGGGACCCAAATGAATAGGTGTGTATTATGGGCCTGTGTGAAACTGTGTAGTGGGCACAAGCAGCAATCACAGATGCACACAAAGAGGGGAAAAAAAACCCTTTGAGACTAAGATAAGTTGCAAGCATGTATAATAAAACTTGCTTGATTAAGAAGAAATAAAGTGTAGCTAATTAGGATGCCTTGTACTTCAGGTTCTCGGGTTTTTTATAATTGGATGTTATTTCTTTTTTCCCCCTTTGGAGTCTCTCAGCAGGAGGTCTCCACACTGCCTGTGTGTTCAGAGTCATTTCTGAGATAAGTGTAAACTCCCTGTTGCTGGAGGAAATGACCAAGTATTGCCCTGAATCTGTCAAGCCTAGAGTGATAGAGAGCATTACTTATGTACGCTATATGCACCAAAGTATTGGGCCACACCTCCTAATCATTGAATTCCGGTTTCTCATTCAGTCTCATTGCCACAAGTGTATAAAATCAAGCACCTAGCCATGCAGTCTGCCTTTTACAAGCATTTGGGAAAGAGCTGACTGTTCCAAAGAGCTCACTGAATTCCAGTGGGGTGCTGTAATAAGATGCCACTGTTGCAACAAGTCCTCTTAGTTATCTGATGAACAGTAATAAGTGGTATAATTGCAAAGTGGAAGCATTTAGGAACCACAGCAACTCAACCATGAAGTGCAGACCACATAAAGTTGCAGAGCGGAGTTGCTAAGTGCTAAGATATATAGTGCATTAAACTTACGAAGATATGCTGAGTCAGTAACTGCCGAGTTCCAAACCTCCTCTGGCATCAGCACAACAAGTGTGAACCGGCAACTTAATGCCGTGGGGTTTCATGGCTGAGCAGCTGCGCCCAAGCCTTACATCACCAAGCACAATGCCAAGTGTTGGATAGAGTGGTGTAAAGTATGCCATCACTGGACTCTGGAGTATTGGTAACGTGTTCTGTGGAGTTACGAATCACACTTCTATATCTGGAATTCTGATGGATGACTCTGGATTTGGCGAATGCCAGGAAAACGTTACCTGCCTGACGGCATTGGCACAATGCAGTTCGGTGGAGGAGGAATAGTGTTATGGGATTGTTTTTCTGGGGTTGGCCCGAGTCTCTTAATTCCACTGAAGGGAAATCTTAATGCTTCAGCTTGCAAAGACATTTTGGACAATTTTATGCTCACAACTTATGCTCACAACAGTTTGCGAAAGGCTCTTTACTGTCCCCGCATGACTCTGCTCCAGTGCACAAAGAAAGGTCAATAAAGGCATAGTAGATGAGTTTGGTGTGGAAGAACATGACTGGCCCACACAGAGCCCTGACCTCAACCCCATCTAAAAATTTTGGAATGAACTAGATCAGAGACTGTGAGCCAGGCCCTCTCAGCTTACATCAGTGTCTGATCTCACAAACACTCTTATTGATGGATGGGCGCACACATCATTTTCAGCTGAGAGGAAGCCATTATAACTGCAAAAGGAGGAACCGACTCCATAGCAATGCCTATGGATTTAGAATGGGATGTCATAAACGCTCTTATAGGTGTAATGAGTAAGTGGCTCGATAGTTTTGTCAGTACAGTGTGTAACTGAACACATACAGTATCATACTGTCAGTTAAAAGTTGTGCTTCAGTATCGGAATATTAAAAATGTTGCGCCCAACATTTTTACAATTTGCAAAGTTTACCACTGCAGATATGAGCTACTGGTTAAGCTGTTCTCATCATAAACTCACTCCCTTCACTTTGTCTGTATTTACCTCAGAGCTCTTGGACATTAGAGGTTTTCACAGGTTCACTCAGGAAAGCCAGAAAACATGTTCATATTTTCACTCACTATGAGTTTGGATAGAGTGTAGACAAAAAAAGATCCAAGCTGATCCCCCGTAGGATAAAGCATGGGGTATTTTTTTAATATATACGAAAGCCATAAGCGTAAAGTTAACTAAACTGCCCAAAAAACTATAAAGAGCCTATTCCAGCTGTCACAGGGCAAAAGACCCCGGACAGGTGGTCAGTCAGTCACAAGCCAAACATAATTTAGACTCACCAATACACATGACCAGCATCTCTTTGGGTAAGTGAATATCTGCATTTTTATGTGTTGATAACCACTGAAGTAAAGGTTATGTTAGATAAATAACTCCCGAGATAACTGCCTGGACGCTTTGCCAAGATGGCAGCCGAGTACTGAGTCTTGCTTCTGGAGGGAGCCGTTACTGTATTACATTCTGCAACACACCTGAATCTGTGTGGAATGATCCCTTCATCCATCCATTGTCTTTCCCTTGACCCTTGAAGTCAGGTCACGGTGGGAACAGGCTAAGCAGGGTATTCCAGATGCCCTTCTCCCCAGCAACACTTTCCAGTTCCTCCTGGGCAATCTCAAGGCATTCCCAGGCCAGATGAGCTATATAATCACTTCAGCAGGTTTTGGGTCTACCCCCAGTCTCCTCCAAGTTGCACGTGCCCAGAAAACCTCCAAAGTGCCCAAACCACCTCAGCTGGCTCCTTTTGACATAGAAGGAGCAGTGGCTGTACTCCAAGCTCCCTCTGGACATCTGAGCTCCTCGCCCTATCGCTAAGGCTGAACTCAGCCGCCCTACAGAGAAAACTTGTGTGTGTGTGTGTGTGTGTGTGCTTGTATTCATGACCTTACTTTTTCAGAGCCCACTACCACAGGTGAGGGCCGAAACATAGATAGACTGGTAATTCGCGTTTCACCTCAGTTCTCTTTTTACCATGGCAGCCTGGTACAACATCCACATCGCTGCAGACACCGCACCAATCTGCCTGTCCACCTCGTGCTCCACCCTCCCATCACTTGTGAAAAAGCTCCCAACATGCTTGTGCTTCTTTGCTTGGGGCAGCCTCTCTCCCCCAACCCAGAGGGAGCAACCCAGCATTTTCCAGCAGAGAACCGTGTCCTCAGATTTGGAGGTGCTGACTCTCGTCCTGGCTGTTTCACACTTGCCTGCAAACCACTCCACTGGGTACTGAATGTCACACTCCAGTGGCGCCAACAGAACAACATCATCTGCAATAAGCAGGGATGCTATTCTACACCTTGAGATCCTGTCCACGAATGTGGCAAACAGGATCAGAGACAAGGTGAAGCGATGGTGGAGCCCAACAGCCACTGAAAACATGCTTGGCTTTGTGCTAAGATGTGGAATAATAAGAACATTATATCTGTTTCTACTGCATCGATTTTATTCTAGCTGTCCATTGTGAGGCTGTCAATCTGACAGGAACACAGTGTTGAATAGGTAGAGTACTTTTGTTGGTTCCAAGCAGATTTTTCAGTCATTATGACTTCCACTGGGCATTTCTGAGCACCTACAAAAAACCAACCCAAAGAAAATTGGACTAGCTGCTTAGCGTGGTTGATTAGACGTATAGAGTCTGTAGAAGGCCTAGAGACTGTGGAATCATCCCAGGCTTTAAATCTATAACAATCTCATGCATCCCATAAGAATGTGGCTGAGATCACATGTGAGTCATTAAGGTCACAAGGCAGACATGAAACTGTGGCCACATGAATTACTGCGAAGCGTGACATGTTGAGAAACTGCCCGCCGCTGATAATCTGTGAAACACCAATGACCTGAATGGGTAATTGGCATCCACAGTCAAACTTAACTGCATGATGTCATAATCTATTTTTGGTAAGCAGGATCTAAAGTTAATAAGGCTCATGTCACAAACTTTAGAGTAGATTAAATCTGATATTCAGTATAGCCACATGCATATACATTCACCTGCCACTTTGCTCAGTACACCAGTGCAAACATCTAATCAGCCAACCACATGCCAGCAACTCAGCGCATTTGGGCATATGGACATGGTCAAGACGACCTGCTAGAGTTCAAACTGTGCATCAGAATAAGGAAGAAAGCTGACTGAAGTGACTTTGAGCGTGGCATGGTTGTTGGTACCAGACAGGCTGGTCTGAGTGTTTCAGAGAAAGCTCAGAAAAATAGAAAATATCTAATGAGCAGCAGGTCCCTAGATGAGACAACAGCAACTCAAATATCCACTCATTACAACCACGGTATGCAGAAGAGCATTTCTGAGCACACAGTGATCTTGAAGCAGATGGGCTACAGCAGCAGCAGCAGACCACACTGGGTGCCACGCCTGTCAGCGAAGGACAGGACACTAAGGCTACAGTTCATACAGACTTACCAAAATTAGACAACAGAAGATTGGAAAAACGTTGCCTGGTCTGATGAGTTTCGATTTCTGCTGTGACATTCAGATGAGAGCATTACACTTTGGCAAAAACAACAAGAAAGCATGGATCCATCCTGCCTTGGACCAATGATTCAGGCTGCTGGAGGTGGTGTAACATTCATTCATCTCATCATCTTCCGCTTATCCAGTTAAGGGTCGCGGGGGGTGCTGGAGCCCATCCCAGCTGTCATCGGGCGTAGGGCGGAGTACACCCTGGACAGGTCGCCAGTCTGTCGCAGAGCCGTGGTGTAATATGTGGAAGATATTTTCTTGGCACACTTCGGGTCCCTTAGAACCGCCTGAGCATCATTTAAACACCACGGCCTACCTGAGTATCGCTGCTGACCACGTCCATCCCTTTATGCCCACAGTATACCCATCTTCAGTTCGATGCTTCCAGGAGGAAAACGCACCATGTTATGATGCTCAAATCAACTGGATTTTTGAACTGGAAAATTCTCTCACTAGTGGAGCCATTAGTGTGCTCAAATGGCCTCCACAGTCACCAGATCTCAATCCGGCTGAGCGACTTTGGGTTGTGGCGGAACAGGATATTCACACCATAGATGTGCAGCTAACAAATGTGTGGCAACTGTGTGATGGCATCACGTCAATATTGACCAAAATTGCTGAGGAATGTTTCCAGCACCTTGTAATCTACGCCATGAAGAAAGAAAGTAGCTCTGGAGGCAAAAGGGGGTCCAACCTAGCATTAGGTGTACCTAATGGATTGGCCAGTGACTGTAGATATACATGGAGATGCCATACCCCAAACCTCATTTGCCGCCACCTTCCTCAGGGTGTCTGATTAATGGTTAAATTTCCCAGAAGCCCATTAATATAAAGGACTGTTTTTTTACTTGTCCAAACCTACCTTGAGCGCCAAGACTTGGATTTTTCATGCCAAATTATTTTTTGGGTCCTGATTTTTTTTTTGTGTGTGTTTTAGTCAGTCAGACACACTTTCCTTAAACAGCGCGCATGCAGTGGATCTTCTGAGACTGTTCACTCGTTGGGGTGCCTTGCATTTAAAAGTCACCTTTACCCAAGAGGCTAAGCATCGCCTTGATTATAGGGACTGTGATGATGCCGGCACCACATAGGCAGCCACCTCGCCATCACACCTGTAATCAGAGGAAAGAAATCCCCCGTGGGTGTTGCTTGAATAACGATGCATGGCTTCATCTGTGGATTTCATCACTTGAACGTTGTGCGCGCCTTGATTTCTCCATATGCGAGCACGTTTGGCATCCTTTGGGAAATGAGACTGTCAAGCGTGCAGATATCTTTGGCATTAACTATAAATACTGCTGATGTCCCATATTTCAGGTGAACAAACAACAGCCAGCTTCCAGCGCTGCTTTCAGCTCCACACTTATCAGATTACTTTAAGTTTAAGTCTCTCAGGCGGGAACGGAGTCCCGTCTTCCCATTCAAGGTTTGTTTTTGTGCACAAATTCAATCGCACAGGGACCAGACCTCCGCACGAGTGTGTGTAGGTGTGTGTCTTCGTGTAATGCTCATCAGTATTCATCTACTAGAAATATGCATTTCTTCAATATGGGCAGTGGTCTGGCTGTGAAGGTAAGATAACAAGAATATTGCAGCTTTTTGAAAAAGGCTGAAAGGGAGGACAAATCTTTAAGCACTTGACCCTCTGCCCTGCTAAAGAAAATAGCTAAGTATGTAATTTAAAAGTGTGAAACGTGATTGCATGTTTTTTAGCAGTAAAACCACTTGCAGAACCATTTTAAGATTTTCCCCGTGCCTAGATAAGGAGACTTTGAAGAAGCAATTTCATGTGATGTTCGTCCAAATCCATTCCCCTGAAGCCTTTAAGCCGGAGCTGAAATCTCGCTGGTGTGAGGAGTTTGTGTCTTACTGATCGGCTAAGCCCTGTGCCTCTTTAGCTGCCACTATTCACGGCAGCGCTCCCGTTTTTGGGACACACTTTAGCCCCACGCAAGTCAGAAGTCAGGGCGGTAAATGACAGCCAGACAGGTTTCTGAGTGAACAGCGAGGAGGAAAGAGGAGTGGGTTTGGGAGATATTTTCAGACGCAATCTTTAAGGAGGAACAATAGCCTTCACCCCCAGCTGTGAACAAATCAGAAGGCATGAAAGATGAGAAGGTTGAGCACAAAAAAAGAAAATAATAAAAAAAAACCCACAGATGATTGAGTCGGCGTCAGAAGCAGGCGCGCACGCTACATATTCCATACGGTTCAGTAACACTGCGCTCAGATCTCCGCCTAACTCCCCTCACAGGAGTTTCCCCATAGTTTTAATTACCAGCTTGTCTGCCGCCGGAAGAACATCACGCCCGTTCAACTTTAACTTTCATTGCGGAGGAACTACACACGCTCCGATTCTCTCCACACTCGCAGTCTCTGCTCTCCTTCGCCTCTCCGTCTTGTTTTTCATCTTTATCGCTCTCCTCTTGTCTTTCTTTCTGATGACATGACACAAATAAGGAGGGGGGTGGGGAGGGGGGAGGGGGGTGGGGGGGCTGTGAAGGCAGCCGGAGCGTGCGAAACAGAGCTGCTACAAACAAGGATTGCAGGGCAATTGCACGAGAAACAAACATCAACAAGCTGTGACAGCGGCAGTAACAGTAATAGATCATCATCTGCTGCAGCAGCACATGAGCTTCCAGATTAAATTTACCTCAGTTTACGCTGTTAAAAGGGGAGAAGGCGAGAGGAGAGGGGGCAGAGATTGCAAATGACATTACGAGTTATTTGTTATGTCTTTGCTGCACAGCCAATGGGAGAGAGAGAAGTCAAACGGTTAGGAGAGGCTTGTGTGTGTGTGTGTGTGTGTGTGTGTGTGTGTGTGAGAGAGAGAGAGAGAGAGAGAGAGAGAGAGTGTTCTGTGCAGACACTAATGCCAGCACATCCGCCTCAGGGAGGAAACATAACGGTAAACCTGATGAACTCATGTTATCTAATCCCTACTGGAATACACACTCTTTCTCTCTCTCTCTCTCTCTCCTGCTCCCTCTTTGGCTCTTCCTAAACAGAGCCTTGGCACGCTACCTTCAGTACGAACACTTTTCATCAGTGCAACACCGCACTGATGAATCTTTTATTTCTAGCTGCAGCCAGTGATTATGACACTCTGGCAGAGGCTAGGGCCCGAGCATTAGTGTAAATACTTGATGCTATCCAAAGGAACACAGATTCCAATAAGGATGCGGTTATGAGAGCTTCCAACCGGGCAGGAGGAGTAAGCGATTAGTCACCGGCACATACAGACTGTGGGGTGATGTTCCTTTTGAAATGAATAAGTAAATAAATAAGCCTAAACCTGAGGGCATTTCCAGCTCAATGCAGGGCTTGGTGCTGTTTTGCTGTCTTGTCTTCAAATCTTTTTAAAAAAAAAAAGAGTACACGAAAACACACTGCCCCTGAGCACTTGTGTTTGTGTGTTTTAGGTGCCCTCGTCTTTAATTTGCACAGCTAAAACGCCGAGGTTCAGTAATTGGATGGACATATGTACCATAACTCAAGCCACGTTTACCTCACCACCGCATGCCCTCAGGCAAGGTCTGAGCATGGATTAGCAAAACTGTCTGCAGAACTCTGCACTCATCTGCGGTGCTGGGGCTTTTAATGTGAAATCCAATAGTTTCAGGGTCAACTGATCTCTGACAGCATGTCTGGATGTATTATTCAGTGCCTGTGGAGGTTCGGGCAGCAGGAGGATGGACGCAGAATCGCAGACAGGCCAGCCTGAAAAAAACAATCTGAGTGCATATCCTTCAAAGATGCAAAGACCTGAAGAACACAGACACAAACAACAGTTATTTTTTGCTCGTCTTCACCGTGGTGGCACCTTATGCAACAGACTGAAACTTGGAGTCGCTCCACGGAGCTGCAGTTCAAAAGACAACAGAAAAAAATCTGAGATGGCATCTGACCCCGTAGGGTCACGTCGAAGTCCTGCCGAACAGATCCTCTTACAGCTCACGCATAAGGTCTCAACATTTTATTTTTATTGCTGTCATGTTCAATCATCTCCCCTGAGAATTGGGTCACCCCCCCACCCCCATCTCCTCCTCCACCTCTTTGCCTCTCCATCGCCGTCCTTCACTCCCGAGCCTCTGTCACTTTCCCCGACACAAAGAGGTCTTCTCCGAGACATAAACCATGCTGTTAATTAAAAGATTCCTCAATGGGCATCTGTGCAGTAATCTGTGTTCACCGCGTCTCAGCCGGGTATGGATCATTTCACTAACGCACAACTACCCATGCATTAATGAATGTATAATCATCCAGACGCGAAACTGCTCTGGAAGCAGAAGAGAAGAAGAGATGGAAAAGAAGAGGTGGGGGAGAAGATGGATTGTTAATAGTTTTATGACTGATAAACAAAGCAATCGATCAATCTGTGTGTAGCCGGAGAGGCACTTACACGGGTTCCTGGATGGTTGGGAATAATTTGTCGTCCCACAGTGTTAACCCTTCCAAGCGTGGAGGATGTGGATTAATTGTGAGATGGGTGAGAGGGATGGGAGGATTTCTCCACCATGCAGAAATGATTAACGCTGCAGTTAGGCTGTGCCACAAACATAACAGCTGCAGTAAATGTCTGAACGGATATGAATGATTTTGCCTATGCGCGCGTGTGTCTGTGCATATGTGTGCAATTATGGGTGGGTTAGAGAAGAAGCGACGCAGGATGCGTGTGCATCTAAATTCGACGGTTTCTTTGAACTCGGGAAAGCAAGAAGACATCCGATTATCTCTCAGAGTCATAGTATTATCCATATTAATTCCACTGAAGTTCAGAAACAATACACACACTTTTCCTGGACATCTTATTTTTCCACAAATTATCGCACACTGTTTGGGTAGGCCTGAAACTGTCCCAGCAGAGGCCAGATCATGCGACCATCTGCAACATCCCATCTGGGATAGTCTATCATAAATGTTGATTTGGCCAAGAACATGCACTCTCTAAACATAGTGCGCTTTGCCAAGGAGAACAGTTGCCAAGAAGAGGGAAAACATTTGCACAGTTTTCACAGCTAATTGTAAAACATCATCATTAGGAGAGGAGCAGTTTGCCAAAAGCAGTCGAATCAGCATCAGACAACAAGCAGAACTTTTGTCAGACTGTGGAGCGGTCTACGGAGCTCTGCGGGGGGGGGCGGGAGTCAGTTCTTTTTGAAAGCTGATAATTTGTGCGACTGAATCAGTGTCAAGTTTCTCCAGCAACAAAAATTAAAGCTACAGGTTGCTGCGGCTACACTGTGTTGAGCTAGGAATGAGTGCCAAGTTTGCAGCAGTTACAGTTCCGTCCACACGTTTTGGGACATGGACAATTTTTTTGTTTCTGTACCACCACAGGGGGTTTAAAATCAGTCAAAATGTATTTGAAGAGGCTCAAACGTCATAGGACAATTGACTGACAAGGAGGTTCATGGCCGTGTGAGGCTTGTTCCCTCATTATTCCACGGCAAAATAAGCTGATAAAAGATCTGGAGCTGATTCCAAATGTTGAACTTGCATTTGGTAGCTATTCACTGAAACTCTCAGTACGAGGTCCAAAGAGATGTTGATGCAAGTGAAAGAGACCCTCATTAGGCTGAAAAACCAAAATAACCTTATCAGGGAGATAGCAAAAACTTTGAGACAACAATCTGGAGCATTCTTAAAAGAATGGAATGCACTGGCCAGCTCAGCAACACCAAAAGGCCTCGGTTAAGAAAAACCCTTCTAGCCAAGTCAAGAACACTCTGAAGAAGGGCATCATTGTCAAAGTCTACAATCAAGAAACACCTTCATGAAGGTAAACACAGAGGGTTTATAACAAGGTCCAAACCACTGGTTACACTCAAAAACAGGAAGATTAGATTCTGCTAGGATGAATCTAAAAGAGTCTGCCCAGATCAGGAAATACATTCTTTGGACAAATAAAGTCAAGCTGAACTTGTACCAGAAGGATGGGAAGAGAAAAGTGTAGAAAAACAATAAAAAAGCTCATGTTCCAAAGCATACCGCATCATCTGTCAAATGTGATGGAGGCAATGTCAGGACATGGGCATGTATGGCTGCCAGTAAAAGTGGGTTGCTAGTGTTTATTGATGATGTGACTGCTGGGAGAAGCAACGGGACGAATTCTGAAGTGTACAGGGCTATATACTGTCTGCTCAGATTCAGCTAAATGCTGCAAAACTGACTGCTGGCGCTTCAGTGCAAATGGATACTGACCCAAAGTAAACTGTAAAAGCAGCCCAGGAGTTTCTCAAGGAAAATATATAAGATATTCTTCTATGGGCAAGTCGGTCACCTGATCTCAACCCAGCAGAGCAGCTTTTCAGTTACTGAAGACAAAACTGAAGGCAGAGCAACTCAAGGGAGGAAACACAGCACTTGGTGATATCAGTGGGTTCTAGACTTCAGGCAGCCACTGACTGCAAAAATGTTCATTCAGTCATTAAAAACAATGCCAATTGTGCTAGTTTGTCCCATTACTTGAGAGCTATATATAAATATGGCTGTAATTCCTAAAAAGTTAATGCAATTCTTTTTTAAAACCTCTCTGAGTTAAAGGTGAAAGTCTGTGGTGTTGCACAAAGGCAAAATTACAAAAAATTACCAAAAAAATTACAAAATGTATGGAGCTCACTGCACCTTGATAACTTGGTGCCCCCCCCTTCCCTCTCTCACTGCTACAGTATGTGTTAAATGTAGGCAGACAAACTGGGAAGTGGGACAAAAGGAAAGCACGGCCTGCTGCATTTGCCCAGTGAGCTCAATAATATACGAAATGCAGCGAAACTTTGCAAAGGGAGAGCTTCTTCCAGTCCCTGCCGATATGCATTACACCAGCACAGTCTCATTCCAGAGTCAGATGCTGCTGTTTGTAACAAGCCACCCGTGTCAATACACACAAGGGGCCTTTCAGCATCGGTAACTTGACATAACAGCCACTGTAAATGATGACAGCCCTGTTTCAAAGAACTAAAAAGTCCACATAATTATTATCAGTGTGGAGGCCATGGTCTGCATCCTGTTTGGACTCGTGTGTTTTGCATTTGGTTTCATGTCTTTTATACTCACAGTTTAGTTTCATTTTCGCTGACTTGTTGCTTTTAATGTCACAGGTTTACGTAGCAAAAGGTGCTTAGTTACTGTGGGTTTACACCTCAAGGCTGTCACACATGTACAAAGTTCTGCTTTTGATTGTAACTGTTGTCATGTGTCCTGATTTAGCTGCACTCAATCCACTACTGGTAAGAAAGACGAGAAGAACTTTGAGATGTTTCATGGGCACATAGTTACATTAGCTAATTACAATGTGTGTATTGAGTGAAGTTACAAAATCTGTCTGTCTAGTGCTGCTGGCCCACGGTGCCATATTTGATTTGGCTTGCTAATACTGTCAGATATCTTGTATGAAAAAGACACATTTATAGCGTTCTTTAGTTAAACAGGAAGTATGGGGAAAGACTGTGGGGAATGGTATGCAGAAAATATTTCCTAAGCAAGCATATAGCTTCGCATTTAAAGAAGAAATAAAAATATTCCTTTGAGTCTCAGCTTGAGTCTGGGGATCAGATTTGGCAGTTCTATTCAGGTTCAGTTTATTCAGGCCTGTGAGATGCAGGTACAGTCAGGTGAAAAGGGAATGTTTCTATGCAGTCATGCGAAAACCTACATACATCCCATGATTCAGTAACTTGAAGAACCAGCAATAACTTGAAGTCATATTAAAGTTCTGCCGCATCATTTCAGTCGGGCTGAAGTCTACACTTTGAATGGGCATTTGCAATACCGTGGTTCTTTTACCTTCTCTTACCTTGGTACAGAGAGGAGTTCATGGTCAACTCAATGGCTGCAAGGTGCCCAGGTCCTGTGGCTACAAAACAAGCCCAAATCATCACCCCTCCACCACCATGCTTGACAGTTGGTATTAAGCGGTTTTGCTGATATGCTACACATCTCCACTTGTCTGTCCAAAGGACATTGTTCCAGAAGTCAGGTGGTTTGTTCAGAAGCAACTGTGCAAACCTAAGCTCTGCTGCCATGTTCTTTGTTAGAGAGAAGAGGCTTTCTCCTGGCCACCTTTCCAAACAAGCTATGCTTGCTCAATATGCTAACTGAGGCCTGTAGAGTCTGAGATGCAGCTCTTGGATTTTTCTGAAATTTCTGTGAGCCTTGTACGGCCTGACTTTGGGGTGGAACACACATATGAATGCTCCAGACCAGCACACTGCTAAAGCTTCTGCTTTTATAGAAGCAGTCATATTTACTGATGATCAATCGCTCAAGTGAATTTGATTAGCAGCGCCTTGACTGCAGCTTACCCTCTTAATTCAATCATTCAAATAGAAGCAGTTAGGGCAGATATATTTTCACAGGACTGCATAAAGTTCTGTCTGTGCCAAGTTCAGGTGCTAAGACTGTACCTGTCCAGATCCAACTCATTCTCATCCAAAGGCATCAAAAACTGCCCTTCTGTCAGATGTCACTGCTTCTGCAAAGATATGCACAAGGTGGCCTTTGGCGCTGGTCCTTTGGTGCACTTGTAGTGGTTACAAGGTCACAAGTCAGTGAGCCAGAGGGGGCTGACAAAAATACTTGCTTAATATTAGGAAAAGATTGTGGTTTGGGTTACAATGTGCCTCATCATAACATTAAACCTGCACACTGAAAACTTATGCTGACCCAGTGCATTTAAACATGACACCCAGGGCTCCATAAGCGACGCTTTGGGACTGAAATCTATCTCACCATTGCCACAAATGCTGACACTAAAGGTCATCTTGTGAGTGTCAGTTCTGAAAAAAGTGCAGTTTTTGACACACTGTTAAAAGTCTTTATACTCATTGCACAATCGGCAATTGAACTGGGCAAGTGAAACAGCGCCCATTTTAGTGTATTTAGTGTATTGCCAGTCTATTCTACTGCACCTTTTCAGCTAAATACTGTAATTCCAGGAACTGAGAGCGATAGCTAATTTACTTTGGTTGCACTTTGTTTGAACACAATTAAACATAAAAGGAAATTTCAGCTCTTTCTCTAATATTAATAGCAATGGAATCCAAAACCTACTTAGTATGTGAAGGAACTGCTTACTTCCCCTCCCCATATTTCACTACTTCTTGCTGTGTGACCTGGTTTGTGCACTTGGGCTTTGTGACGAGTCAGTAAAATGTTGTTGCATGTATATGTTTCCATTGCTTGTTTGGGGTGATTTTTTTTTTTTTTTTTTGTAGAATCTGGGATTAGTTAACCAGATTATGCAATTTCCCACTGTGGGCTTAATAATAAGCATAAAAACTAAGCATCATCTTTACACATTACAAGGGAAAGGTCCCTAGTTTTTTCCAGGTGGGGACACAAGCCCCTCTCACCATGGAAGGTTGCGTCAGGAAGGGCAACCGGCTAAAAACATCTGCTAAATTACCAATGCAGATGAATCTACTGTGGTGACCCCTTGGAGAGAACACAAGGGAGCAGCTGAAGGTACCTTATAATACAATAAAAAAAAGCCATTTTTAGCAAAGTACAACACGCTACGGGCAGCAAGGTGGTGCGGTGGTTAGCGCTGTTGCCTCACAGCAAGAGGGTCTGGGTTCCTTTCTGTGTGGAGTTTGCATGTTCTCCCCACGCTCGTGTGGGTTCTCTCCGGGTCCTTCGGCTTCCTCCCACAGTCCAAAGACATGCAAAAGGGAGTTGGGTTAATTGGCAATTCTAAATTGACCATAGGTGTGAATGTGTGTGTGAATGGCTGTTTGTCTCTCTGCGTTGGCTCTGCGACAGACTGGCGACCTGTCCAGGGTGTACCCCGCCCTACGCCCAATGACAGCTGGGATGGGCTCCAGCACCCCCTGTGACCCTGAACTGGATAAGCGGAAGAGAATGAATGAATGACAACACACTATAATGAGCAGAATGAAGTGCATGGTGATTGGTGATGTAAGGCTTGCCTGCAGCTGCTCGCCCATGGAAACCAATAAAGTTAAACTCCCGGCACACAGTCTATGTGCTGATGTTAATGCCAGAGGAGGCTTGGAACAGCAGAGCGCCGGCCACTTTTATGCACGCGGCGACCCTGCTCTGCAGCTGTACGTGGTCTGCCACTTTGTAGCTGAGTTGCTTTGGTTCCTGAACACGTTCCCTTCGTACTTACACTTTCAGTTGATCACTGAATATCTCGGAGGGACAAAATTTCACAAACTAAATATTACAGTACCCCGCTCGAACTCAGTGAGCTCTTTAGAATGCCCCATTCTTGGCTAGGTGCTTGATTTTAAAAGGTGTCCACGTACCTATAAGGACGCAGGAGACAGGGCGCTGTGTCGCAATATGTCATTATTTTGATTGCACTTTGTTTCTCCGAATACTATCGCAGTCATTATTTATAATAATTCATTCAAAAATTAAAACAAAACAATAAATACATTTACAATCAAAAAGTGTATTAACAAACCAACTGTGTTATCGTTTATATGGTCAAACCTATGTTACCCAAATATTGACTTTCCTGCCAAGAGGAAATTAGCATTTAAATTGGACAGCATCCTTTCATGTGCACAACAGTGACAAGGCAGCAGAAAGTCATGTTATTCTGTGAGGGGAAAAAAAAAAATCTAACCAGCATGCACACCCACTGGCAATCAGCTGCATTTTGGTCATGGGTGTAAAAGTAGGCGTGGCCTGCTGATGGGAGCCAATAGGGTGCGCTCTGGATATCATGACACGAAGTGTCTGTGCCACTTCTCACCACACTGCAGGCCAGATCCCAGCAGCAGGTGAAGCGTCTAACGGGGGCAAACACTGCTGACACTGAGTCAAAGTGACAGACAGATCACACTTTGCATCAGCAGCAATCCCAAACCACAGGGCGACAGTCCTCCGCACCAGCACCTTCAGTTTCACTCTTGTGTCATCACCCTGCTTTCCCCTTCCTCACCTAAACTCACCCCTCACCTTCTATCGCTCCCAATTCTCCCCCCAAACTCGCACGGTAGAGAGGCCAGGGGGAAGGGAAAGAGCAGCACTTTACAGCAACATTGTTCAAATGTTCACGAATGTTCAAACACTGCCACCCCGGAGGCAACGTTCTATTGATCGCATACGATCAGTGCCTTTTATTTCTTTTGTGTTTAAAAAGCAGCATTAGGTATCCGCACTAGGTGGGAGACTAATTAAACGTTCCAACAAAGAGATCTTGCACTAATCACTGGTCTGAGTGCAGCCTCTCCTCATGAATACTTCATTTAAAGTAGTTTGTATTCATAAAATCATCCTAATGACCTCAACTGACTTCACTCTGCAGTATAATGGGAGCCTCTGGGCGTCTGTTTTACTTTCTGCTTCGGTATTTGTGTGTGTGTTTATTTGCAGAATGCTTCACACTACTGTGTAAGTGCACTGTAAAAAATATATTCCTCTTAACATCTTCATATCATTTTCACTCATGTGGTAACAGATTGTTGTTAGTTTCTATAGCCAAATGGTGTACTTTATGTTGCCTAGTGTATAGAAATAACTCCTGTTAATTTATGTATTTAAATGTAATTATGTGGTCATCAGCCACTTCATTTGATACATCTTGCTAGTACCAGGTTGGACCTCCTTTTGCCTTCAGAGCTGTCTGACATGATATCACCACACAGTCGCTACAGATTTATCAGCTGCACGTCCACTGTACAAATCACCACATCCCAAAGGTGCTCCACTGGACTGAGATCTGCTGACTGTGGAGGCCAGAGAACTTTGAGATGATTTTAACTTTGCAACGTGGTGCGCTAATCTTGCTGGAAGCAGCCATCAGAAGATGGGTACACTGTTGTCGCAAAGGGATGGACATGTTCAGCAACAACACCATAATAGACTGTGGCTTGAACGCTTGATACAAGACAGGATGGATCCGTGCTTTCGTGTCCTCCATGCCAAATGCTGACCCTATCATCCGAATGTCACAGCAGAAATCAAGACTCCTCCGGCCAGGCCACTTTTTTTTTTTTTACAATCTTTGATCGTCCAATTTTGGCGAGCCCGTGTAAACCGTAGCTTCACTTTCCCGTTCTTAGCTGACAGGCGTGGCACCTGGTGTAATCCTCTGCTGCAGTGGTGCATCTGCTGCAAGGTTCAGCATGCTGCGCATTCCAAGTTTCTCTTCTACATACGGGTTATGCAAGTTACTGTTGCCTTTCTATCAGCTTGGCGCAGTCTAGCTGTTCTCCTCTGACCTGCGGCATCAACAAAGCCTTTTTGCCCAGAAAACTACTGCTGATGTGAAATTTTCTCATTTTTTATGGCCATTCTTTGTAAACCCTAGAGCCGGGCTGTGTGGGAAAATCCCAGCAGATCATGAGTTTCTGAAACACTCAGACCAGCAACAACTGTGTTGCACCTTTCTTTCCTATTCTGATGCTTAGATTTGAGCTTCAGCAGGTCATCTTGCCCATTTCTACATGCTTACATTCACTGAGGTTCTATGAGGTGATTGGCTAATTAGATCTTTGCGTTACTGAGCAGTTGAACAAGTACACCTAATGAAGTGTATCTATATTATTGTGTAGCAATGTAAAACACAGAGACCAGAGAATTCATTACCTTTCCTATCCTAGCCAACAACATCAACAAATTTTTTTTTTAAAATAACCAGTGATGCAAAGGTGGCCCATCAAAGCAAAAGTAAGGGAATTCATATTTTGTTTGACTTTATGTCATTAAAATTATCTTAAAAAAATATGTACAAAGAAAAGAGGCTCCCACAAATGTATCCATAACAAGTCTACCTTCTTATCTGTACTCCCTGTCTAATTTGTGCCTCATGTGCACACTGAAGAAACAATGCCTCAACAACATCATAGGCTGCCATTCATTTAATTCTACAGACATTTTTTGCAGTGCATCAAGGAAGTTCTTACAAATTATCTTATTTTTCATTATCAACATGAGCAAAACAGAGCACATTTAATAACTATTTGCAAAGATGGAAAATGTTCATTAATAGACTAATTTGTTTTTCCAACATCTATTCTTGCAGGGCAAAATTGACAAGTGTTGTTTCTTTTACATTTATTTCACAGACACTGATTAAAGTAGCTACAGTTTGTCACTAGTTTTACATACATTAAAAACAGACAGAGTACGAATAAGCCGAAAGGCTTTAATTTTAGTCATAAGCACAGACAGAATTATCACTAATGGTGCAGTTTCTTTTAATCTCTAGAGGCGATTATAATATCTGTCTGAACAGAGCAGACATCTGATATTAGAAAAAAATGAGAAGACTCTATTACTCAGAAATAGCAGATGGCATACAGGAGAAATCAGCAACTCAAAAGCTAAGCTACTAAACTTACTTCTTTACCTTAAGGGGTTTTTTTTTCTCACCAACTTTTTGGTTTCCAAAAGATCCAAAGTGACATCTAAAGTGAAAGAATGTTGGACTTGCGTGAGTTAAAGATAAGCATAACTTTAAACTGATGCTCATGTTGCTGCATATTTGCAGGATGTGTTGATTTAAGATAGCAAACAAGTTAGCAGCTAATAGCTAAGTTTACTACTGTGTTCATTCATGAACAATATAAAAGATGTAAGAAGCTCCCAAGTCTGAAAAGTGAAGTCAGTACAGAAGTGCCTTAAATCTGTATTTCTGTTTAATGGACAGGAGTTGTGTGGATGTCTGACGCCGCTGGGCTCCCTTGCTCTGTGATATTTCACTATTGCCTCAGTGGCTAGTTTTAGGTGATACTGTATAATACATGAAGTTCATTAGCTCCTCTAACCACAGGACTGATGATCTCATGCCATCACGAGGTGTCTGTTGTCCGTCTGTCTGTCCACAATTTACAAAAATCTGTCTTCCTCTTGAGTATTGGTCAGATTTTAGTGAAACGTGCAGACAGTGATCATCCAAACTGAGCTCAAGCTCTTCTTCTTCAGGGGCCACAACATGGGATCATCTGCCTCCATCTCCCTTGCATCCTCTTCTGTCACACCAACCCTCTGCATGTCCTCCTTCCTCCCTTGTCTTTGTCCAAGAGCAGCATGGTTTCCACAGGGCACTTCTGGTTAACAGCACCAGAGGTGGTCGTTGTTTGACTCAGGCCTCAATCGATGCTGTATAGAAATCCTACTGATGACCCACATATTTGATTGGGCAAAGGTTTTACGCCAGATGTACCCCATTTGTCCAGGCTTGGGCCTGGCACTAGGTGTAGATAAACTTGTGCGCCCCCCCCCCATCTCTGGGTTGCTTAAGGTCAAGGTTACAGTTGTCATTTTATGAACACTTTTCCATTTTCACAAGAATTGCTACTCTGAATATTGGTCTGAACTGTAAAGTTCATGAAATAAGGTTTGCTTTTGCCCCGCTGCCATCTATATGTAATCACCATCATTAGGTTTATTGATAGCGCTGAAAAATGTCTTAATCCAGGTTAGGGCAGGCAGAACTAGGGACGTTGTCCCGGATATGACTGTTTTCAAACTTCCTTGACTTCTCAATGAATTTTCATTCTCACTGGTTTATGGAATACAGTCAACCAATGGCAGAAACACTTACTTTCTTTCTGTACTTCACACATTACGATAACCTGTGAACTGTGATGGATCCTGAGCCAACTACATCATAGACATTCTAGTTTTGTAAAGGATTATCCAGGGTGTGCCAGTTGGCTAATGACTTGTAATCACAAGTCATCAGTCTTCCGTCAGATCCACCCCTCGCTCATCACGAACAGTTTCAGAACATCAAGGTGGCGCGGTGAAAACAGAGGCTTCAATAACCAGTGGGTGACATCACACTGCTCATGTCCACAGGCTACAGTCTGCATGTTCATTGCATTAACTTAAAATGTAATAAGCCAGTACTGTTGGACAGAGTTTGCAGTGCTGGAAGTGTCATGTCCTTCATTCAGAGCCACAGATATTTTTAATTCATTTACCACAAAGTATCAATATAATTTCTACAGGCAGGGTCTGTATCAGTGCTCTTATTGTCTAAATCTGGTGTGCGTGCTCACGTGATTCTAAGAGAATGTTTTTACAAGTATTCGCTAGGCAGCCACTTGGGGCAAACCAGCACAGACACAATCTTACATGTTCATATCCTGAAGCCATATCTGGTCAGCTACAGCTGTAAATCCAGCAGGACAGATCAGTGTGGTTTATTTACACCTGGGATGAAAATGTTTTGAGGGGCTGTCATTTCAGGGAGGTGCGCACGTAATGACACCACGAACCAAAGGTGCTGGGGATTTTTTCCACAACCAAGTTACACATTTAGCTTTTGATTAATGCTGGAGAGTGATAGATGGGTAAATTGTCCCTGGCGTATGTCTCCGTAGCCTTCCCGCCTACTGTCTTTCCATTTATCTCGCCCTTCTTCCCCTTGTGCTCTTACCCTCGCCTTTCTCCAGCAGCAGTAGGAAAACTGGGGATGTGAGCACACACTTCTTTGCCAAGCCTCACAGCTCCCCTGGCACCACACTGCAACATAACACCTTCCAAACCATCCTCCTCCCTCCCTCGCACTGCACCCCTTTTCCTCTCTCAGCACGGCTGAACAGCATGTTTGATTTTACAGGAGCTAACTCTGCTAGGCTTTGACCTTTATGGGTTTTCAAGGCCGATACTGATATTTTTGGATTTAAACTGCTGATAGCAAGGAACTTAAGTATTTTCACCCGCTCCATCATTCGTTCAGAGCGGAAAAATACCTGTGAACCGGCATCAGATCATCAGAAAAGGAAAAGCTCCATTTAAACCAGTGAAATTCACGTCGCTGAATCAGCAGCTCCCACACCGATTCCAATACAGTATGAGACACGACTTTCAAGCTACTGGTATAGTCATTTTTTTTATAGCTTTGTCCATTCTTTTTACAACAAGATAATGTTAAATTTGACCTCGGGATGAATTTGCTGGGACATCCACTGGCAACTGTCTTGAATGTTTTCACTGTAGAATGATGGACTTCAAACTGTTTGGGTGGCAACAATTGCTTCTCTTAGATAATCGCGGGTGTCTTTCCCCCTCGGCATTGTGTCAACACACATCTGAATACCTCAGACCAGCAAACTGCCCAAACATCTGCTTTTATTCAGGTGGTCACACTGGCTGATGATCAGCAAATGAAGTCCATTTGATTGGCAGCATCTGGCAGCTACTTACTCTCTTAATTCATTTGTAGGCAGTAAGGGTGTACTTAACTGTTCGCACACTGCTTGTGCATTTTAGCTTCGTTTCTGTTAAACAAGTAAAACGTCCGGGGCTCTGTTCCAGGTGGGGATGGAGGGTTAAGTCAAGAAGGGCATCCGGCATAAAACCTCTGCAAAAATACCAGTGTGCATTTATCCACTGTGGCGACCCCTTGGGGAGAATACAAGGGAGCAGCCGAAGGTACATTTTGTTAATAAATGACACGGTCGAAGATGACATCTGTGGTTGCTCATCTGAATTTGTATTTAACTAAGTTTAGACCTTTTTATTTTGTCATGATATGTAAAACCTTAGAAATGAAAGAAGGTGCACTTTCCTTTTCACACCACCATGTTAAGTAGTTAGATTAGCAACATTCATTCAGTGGCCAATATATCAATCTGATGATTTATCAATAAATGTTAAACAAAAGCAACAAGATTCTTACTGTTTATTACGATGCCCGGTGGGAGGAACAGAAGAAGATGGCGTTGGGTTTATGATTGAGGTCACACCACTTGCTGTATTTCTGATCCAATGATATGTTAGTCCAAAAGTAACTGTCCAACATAGGGACACCTGCCTGCAGAAGAGCGCCATGTTGCAGACCTGAAAATGAAAAAAAATATCAGTAAAACTTTAAAAAAAAGAATAGCAAAAGAAGATCATGATCATGATCATGATTTTATTAATATAAAAGTTTCAGCACTCTGCAAAAATCTCAAGCCACCAGTCATTTATTTGGATTTTGTTAGGGAAATGAGAAATAGGTGCAGCAATTTATTGAAACAAGTGCAAACACAGAAGGAAACACAGTACATTAAGCAAAAAACAAAGTTTGCACAATTCTTAAGAATCAATACCTGGTACATCTTTAATACATCTTTATTCTTTCACAGCCTGAAGTCTCTTTGACAAGCTTTCTTGACATTTCTGTAAGTGGTCTTCAGGAATAGTTCTCCAGGCTTCTTGAAGGACATTCCAAACTTCTTCCAATGTTGGCTGCCTTTTGTTCCACTCTTTGTCAAGATGGAGATGGCTGTGGAGAGACCAGTCCATGGCTGATAGTGTTTTTCTATCCAGGTGGGCTTTTACTGCATTGGCAGTATGTTTGGATCATTTTCGTGCTGCAGAATAAGGCAGTTGCCAATCAGATGCTTTCCAGATGGTGTTGCCTGGTGGATCAAAATCCGACGGTACTTTTCTGTGTTTATAATTCCATCAATTTTGACAAGATCTCCAACACTAGTGGCAGTAATACACCTCCAAACCATGACAGAGCCTCCACTGTGTTTTACAGGCCACTCTCCTGACCTCCTCCATACATATTGACACACTGAACCAAAAATCAAACTTGGATTAACCACTCTACGTATAAGACCTGTTTCCACTGATTTTCAGTTCAGTTCTTGTGTAATTTGGCATACCTTAGCCTTTTCTACTTGTTTTCCTTCCGTAAGAATGGCTTCTTGACAGCCACCCCTCCACTGAGACCATTTCCGGTGAGGGTTTGGTGAACAGCAGATGGGTCAGGTGTTTGCTGGATTTTCTCCTATTTCTTAAGGACTGGCTTTCAGATACCGAGTGCCCCCTGTTGTGTAGTATTTTACACATTTGCCTTACAAGCAGAAGCTCCCTGGTTCAATTTCAGGTGAAGCAACAAGCCCCTCTCACCATGGAGAGTTGCATCAGGATGGGCATCCAGTGTAAAACCAAATTACCAATGCAGATTAATCTGCTGTGGCGACCCCTTGGGGAGAATAAAAGGGAGCAGCTGAAGGTACACTTGGCTTTCATATACCGCTTATCTGCTGTGGATATTTTTTTAGGCCTGCCACTTCTTTTCTTGTCCTCCACTTTTCCAGTTTCCTCAGTTTTTTAAGGATACACTGCACACCATGCTGAGATATACCAAGTTACGGCTAATAGCTCTTTTGGAATCAACTTTTTGGTGCAAAAATATAATTTAAACTATGTCAAACTGTGTTATCTTCATAGATTCAACTATCGAAATGGAAACAAATGATGCGCTTTTGTAACAGGATTCTGGTAACAAAGTGCCTAAAGAAACTTTGCTAAGTTCGCTTGTCTTGGTGCCTTTTTTATTCTTGAATTATTCATAGGTCAATGTTAAGAGGCTTAACAAATAAAAAACACATTCCTGTGAACGTGTTCAGGTACAAGAACTGGACTAAAAGTGAGTAAAACTAGCAACCAATGTCCAAAGAAAAAATTTGAAAGACTTTCAGAAAGCCTGGACAACTACTGCTCAATGCCACTTTTTTAAAAATACAGAAATGTCTCCTTGGCTCCTTGGAAGCAAAATATAAAGAAATGCAGGGTGGCTCAAGACTTTTGCCCAGTAACATAAACCTAAAAGCTGTAAAGGAAAATTATGGGGGGACAGTTTGGGTAATTTATCATTTGTTTTCTCTCCCACAAAAAGTTTTTTCTAACTTGGCAATACCAATGGCAAAAAAACCAGAAACTAAGCCTCAAGTTGTAAATAAGTAGTTGTAACTGATTTATCGTTTAAGGTTTATATACATGGGGATATTTTTAGTCCGCACCAGGTTAAAGAATAGAAATACGTTCTCATACTCTGGACTGAAACCATGATATCTGACAGATCAATATCGGCCCAGGATATTGGTCTAAGCCCGAAGTGTGCAAGCCAGTAACCCTGACAGGATGTGTTCTCTCTTACTCATATTTTTCTCTGACTCCTTTTCTCTCGCCCTTGCACCTCCCCAGCTGCCTCCAACACAGTAATGACAGTTTTATCAGTTTAACCACGTTTGCCATCTCCAGGACTGGGCCGCTCTCCAGCCCTGTCTGCTGTGTGCTCAGCTCTGCCCGGCTAAAAGCAGACACTAACAAGAGCCCCTTGTATATCCATTATGCAGATCTACCGTTTCTACCACTGTCAGCGTGCGTGCGTGCGTGCGTGCGTGTGTGTGTGTGTGTGTATATGTGCTGAAACCTGTCCAGGTTTAACATATGGAACCCGCCTGCCAACACCTACTTCACTGACACCTTAGTCTCTTCCAAATACAACTTGACTGTTAAATGTTCTGAGGCCATGAAAGCTAGGCGGAGATTTAAATTAAAAAGAAAAAAAAAAAATCATAGTTTAAGTCATACACATTTGCAGGTGGGTCAAATTGATTTTCAAGAAAATTCCAAGACATATGAGGCTTGACTGCATTGCATCATTATTACAGGAAATTAAGCGTACGTTCACACCGTGCTCGCCCTAAACTGCACTGTAAACATTTTGCACCAAGAGCAGCAGGTCCAATTCAACTGCAGTTCAGGTCATTAAAGCTTAAACTCTAATACCATCTCATTATGTATTGAAGTCATCCCTAGAGCTGAAACAGCATTCACACCGCAGTTCTAAATCTTACTCCCCTCCCACCTAAAGATAGACTGCAGTTCTTTTTATAGAGGGCCGAGCTGCAGAATTGCATATTCTATTTCAGACGTCCCAGGCTCACATCATTGTTTGTTTTAGCAGGCTAACCTTCCCCGTGTATTTATAGGTGTCGAGGCCAGGAGAAAGACCACAGTAGCTCCATAAATAAGCCGCCCGGGCCTCCAACGAGTGTACCGACCAACAAAAGCCCAGTCATTTCACAGGCCATTTACCTGGAGGTGCCTCGCAGGGAGGCTGGCCTGCACTAGGAGGCAAGGGAGTGTTGCACGGCTTTGAGGGCGAGGAGACCCGGTGGCAGGAAGAGAGATTGTTTGGATTAATAATAAATATGGTGATCTGTTTTCTGTGACCGGAGCCTATGAAAATGCACTGCAAGTAAACGGAAAATAACCAGCTGTGATGCTCTGCATATGAAGCTGTTCAGAGCTATAGCTCATGCCGTTTCCACTG
>VUQH01036696.1:0-10226 GCA_015106775.1 Etroplus canarensis | reverse complement strand
CCCTGCTGGAAGCAGCCATCAGAAGATGGATTACATTGTGATCATAAAGGGATGGACATGCAGTCAGCAGTTAGGCTGATGCTCATTTGGTGCTCAGGGGCCCGAAGTGTGCCAAGAAACATCCCCTACACCATTAAACCACCACCAACAGCCTGAATCATTGATACAAGGCAGGATGGATCCATGCTTTCGTGTTTTTGAGCCAAACTCCGACCCTACCATTTGGATATCACAGCAGAAACTGAGGCTCAGCAGAACAGGAAACATTTCTCCAATCTTCTATTGAGCAACTTTGGTGAGCCCGTGCAAACTGTAGCTTCAATTTCCTGTTTTTAGCTGACAGAAGTGGCACCCAGTGTGGTCTACTGCTGCCGTCGCCCATCTGCTTCAAGGAACTGACGTGTTGTGCCTTAAGAGATGCTCTTCTGCATACGTTATTTGTACCCAGGTTACTTTTGCCTTCCTGTCAGCTTGAAGCAGTCTGGTCATTCTCCTCTGGCCTCTCATGAACAATGCATTTTCATCCAGAGAACTGCCGCTCACTGGATATTTTCTCTTTTTTGGACCATTCTCTGTGAACCCTAGAGATTGTTGTGTGGGGAAACCCCGGCAGATCAGCAACTACTGAAATACCCCGACTGGCCCATCTGGCACCAGCAACTATGCCACGTTCGAAGTGATTTAAATCACCTTTGTTCCACATTCTGATGGCTGGCTTGGTCTGAACTTCAGCATATCGTTTCGACCATGTGTGCATCCCTAAAGGCAGCAAGTTGAGGCCATGGGATTGGCTCCTAGACATTAGCTTTAAGAAGCAGCTGAACAGGTATAACTGTTAATGAAGTTGACAATTAGCTGGAGAGTATTATGCCAAAGCATCCCTAATCTACCAGTTTTTTTGCAGTCAATTTGTGGCTTTCTACAAAATATCAGAACATGAGTTAAACCACAATTCCTCAGCGTGATGTTTTGAAATATATGGTTCTTCTCCCAAAGAGTGAAATACCCAAAGATACAACAACAGTAATACCACAACATAAAAAGAGCAAACATCCAGAAACGCATGCTTCTTTTTAGCCATTTTAATGCACAAATGAATTGCAAAAAGCTTCCCTCCTGCCCCATGAGCTCTTATCACAACTTCTAGGAGAAAATCCCAAGTCCCCCCCCCCACAGCTTTAAACCTGCAACAGAGAACACACTCAGAGAAGCACTGTTTGAAGTTTACAAGCCCCTCACAGACCTCCCATTTCCTCCAACACATAGCAAGGGAAGATTTTCTTCTTGTACATCACCTAAAGTTTTCTTTAGAAGAGCCTCTAAAAAATGAGGTCAAGTTCAGCCCAGATGCAGGGGTGTGTAAGTCATCACTTTAACCAAACTGTGCTAAGTCGCACCCACATTTCAGACATTCAGAATTATACAGGACAAACTTTGCGTCAGACGTGGAGTTAAACTGCACACTTACATGTTTAAGCTCATCAACGCCCTTGGCCAGGAAGCCACTTTCTAAAAGAGAAACTTGTGTCTTGCGCATAAGATTGCGAATGTTATCGACATCCATGTTTCAGACCTACTGAGCTGGACAGAATTAAACCTTAAAACAACTGGGTCTGGAGAGTAGAGGCAAAGACGGCCAATGCAAACGCAACGAGTGGAAACGCACTCAGAGGTACGGCAGGTGTTGTTGCTGTGTTGTGCCTGCGGAGCAGCCTTCATCACCCAGGAGAGCAGGAAGGAGAGCAGGAGACAGAAAGGGAAGCTAAAGCTTGAGGGAGGAGAGAACGTCTTAATTAGGGCTAGGTGAGAGAAGAAGGAAAAATACAGAGCAGAAAAAAAAAGAGAAGAGATGATAGAGGCGAGGCTTTGACTCTAGTCTTTCTCCATCACTCCATTTAAACTGTAATGGAAAGTTAACTATACTCCCTGAAATTCCACACATTTCACCAACACAGCAGCCAGCCCATTAAATCACTGCAGAGCACACACACACACACACACACACACACACACACCATCTTGTTTAAATTTCACACAAGTATGCATGAATATGTGCGATCCCAGCTTTCAAAGCAGAGCAGCAGCCTCTGACATGGGATGCTTGCGTGGACCTCGGTCTATTTCTGTACAAAAATACAAGTGAAGTGACACCACAGCAGGTCCCTATGAACCTAATAACATTAGCGAGCATTGCCTGTTATGTTTATGCTCTTTAATTAAGTGAACCACCCCTGCACTTTATCTTTACAGCCTTTCAATCGACGGGATATGAGGGAGGCTGTTAGAGCTGACTCACTTAAGAAACTTTATGCTCTGACGGTGACTAAAGCTTTCACTGCCTTTTACGTCTTAATCCAAGCTATTAAGAGAGAGAGTGTGTGTGTGTGTGTGTGTGCGTGCACGCACATCCTCACAAGGACACGATAACGCCACAGAAGCCCATAAGTATTGGATTTTATTGGACCTGTCACTATACAGCGCCTTCAATTAAGTGTCTATGAACAGGCGAGACTATATATTCAATATAAGCATTATGTTCACTTTGGCTTTTTCCATCACCCTGAAAACCTCACTGATGTCTCCGTCCCAGACTTGCATACAGTATATTCAGCTTTCAGGCACAGTACACCTCAGGAGTGGGAAGAGGCTGCTGACAGCAGCGAGGGAAACAGATGTGTTTAAGTATATAGGAAGGGAAAGCCAAGAGCAAACAGCTCCGGACTGCACATGCACGAGCATGGGGTGATTACAGGTACTGGTATTATTTTTCAATAAGCATCAAGTCTTAACTGTTAAATTCTGAGACAAAAGTTCCAAGTCTGATCCAAATCAAGGCCAAGACATTACAGTTCATGAGAAAGAACAGCTAGATAAAATCCAAAATCAATACCAACCAGTACCAAGTTTAGTGTTAAACCAAGACCAATGAGTCCAGTCTTAAATTGAAAGCAATCCCAAATTTAGTCTCAGATCAAGGCAAACAAGTCTAGAGCTTAGTCTAAAATCAGAAGCACAAAGTCCCAGGTTTAGTTTTAAATCAAGACCAAGGTGGCCCAAGTTTGGGCTTGAATGAAGACCAACAAGTCCAGAGATTAGACTCAAATCAAGACCACCACGCACCAAATTTAGTCTCATATCAAGACCAACAAGTTTAATCTCAAATTGCAATCAACAAGTCCCAGATTTAGTCTCAAATTAAGACAAACTAGGAGCATTTGAAGAGAACAAACATCTGCCAAGGTCTGTCTCACCTACCCAGCAGTCATTAAAAAATAATCATCAGAAATTCCTGGATCTGGATTTAATGCTTTACTTGGACCACACCCCACCCCTTAAAAAATTTCATTAAAGTTCATTCATAACTTTTTGTTTTTACCCCCACACAGACAGACAAACAAACTAACACGGGTGAAAATGGTAACTCCTTGGCAGAGCCGACAAGTCCCAGGTTCCACCTCAAATCAACCTGACCTGAGTCAAGTCCCACCACAAGCCCTACAAGTCTCAAACCAAGTCCTTCATCAAGTCTGACAAGCTGAGAAGATCAGTCAAAAACCAAAACAGAACAGTTGTAAGTCTTACACAATATATTTTGAGTTCTGAAGAAGTCTACTTAAAATATTTTAGTTTGTGCACTTGCTTCTTAAAGAAAATACAATCTGTCATTTAAACCAGTCAAAGATGAACGGCTCTAAAGTCTAAATGTGATACTGACGTTGACAGATAGATACTCATGAACCTGACAAAGTGCAGCCATTTGACTTGACCGAACACTTTCTCCCAATTTTCCTCGAGGAAGATATCGAGCTAAGCAAAGCGATCAGATTCATGATTCCAATCCAGGTCCCATGACTCCATCCCATACCTCTGGGTATTAACATTATTTATTATTACAAGAACGTCTGCACATGTGAGCGTGTACATGGGGTAACTGTATCCCATACGCCCCTGGTTCTCCCACCCCTCAGCTCTCCCTGGATGTGCTGAGCTCTGGTGACCTATTGTTTCACACATCGCTTCAGAAAGCAAAGAAACTGCAGCTGGTTTTGTGTGTGTGTGTGTGTGTGTGTGTGTGTGTGTTCTGACAGTCTGCTATCAGCCATTGCTGAGATTTTTAAGCTGCACTTCTCACCTGTAAAGTAGAATATGTGTTTCATTTTGAGCTGTTAATATTATCCATCTTCGTTTTCTTAACTTTAAAAGCTCTGTTGTTACAGCAGCTGGAGACGTACGACTTCCTGCCCAGCACAGGATTTTTTCCTGGGAAAGCCTCAGCAGACAGCGGGTGTTCAGCCCAAACACAGGAGAAAATCTCATCTGGATTTGGCTTAAATCGCTGTTAGGAGCAGCAGTACTGACGTTCCTTTACATTAAGGTGCCACGGTTCGTTACAACACCCTCCAGATATTGTGACGCCTGGGAGGAGAGAAACCAGAGCCTGCTTTCCTCATCTCTCCCCTCCTCTTCCTCCGCTATACATGCTCACCTCTCACTCACTTTCTGTCCTTGTTTCAGTCTCTCGCCCCCCCCCCTCTCTCTCTCTCTCTCTCTCTCCCCATTACTTCATTGTTTCCCAAATGCTTCACTGAATGTTTGGCTTTCCTGCTCCTGGGTAATGTGGCACACCGGACCTCCACCCGGTCTCAGGAACACATCGAGTACGTGCCTACCCGGTTCCTACATGTCGTCATGTTTTCCCAATCCTGTGCAGCAAAACAAGGCGGCCCGGAGCCAGGTTAGCAGGAGGAGACCCGCAGAGGTACAACACCTTAGTGTTGAGGCCGTCTCCACTAATCTCAGTTTGTTGAGGTGGGCCTGCTGGTCACTTGTTCCACTGCTGCGACTTAAATATCTGAACAACTACTGGATCTGTGATGACTGCTCTTCAGAGTTTTCCTCCAGCTCCTACATCACCCCTCAAAGATGCTGACGATAAACTGAGTAACTCAGGCGGACATTATTTTAAGGACTATACCAAAATGGTGTCAGTGAAGTATTCTGATTCTGGTTACAATTTGTAAAATCATGACAGTAACAGTTTCCAGTTTCCATAGTTGAGCTATGTCCACACTGACACCTGGCGACACCTAGCATCCAGGATCAGCCTGGTGATCTGCCCTCAATTAGATTTTTATAACCCAACTGTAGCGTAAGGGTATACACGTTCGCCTTACAAGCAAAAGGTCCCCGGTTCGACTCCAGGTTCAGACAAGCCCTTGTTACTATGGCGGTGCATCAGGAAGGGCATCCAGCGTAAAACCTCTGCCAGCTTACCAATGCGGATTAGTCCGTTGTGGTGACCCCCCTTGGGGAGAATACAAGGGAGCAGCCGATGGTACGTATAACCCAACCGTATGGATACCAGTGAGGCTGCTTTGGTTGACAGGTGTGTCAACATAGAGCTGTAGCTGATCACCACCACCTGCTCCAGCTTTGGTGAGTGAAATGGTAGTATATTATCAGTCTGCCACTGAGTACCAATTAGCCGGTATCTGTGTATTGAATCCATAAAATTTATGGATGAAGCTTGCTAACCCAGCTCACTAACATTATCTAATAGCTTAGCATTTCAACCTCTCATCCAAATGGGGTCACTACAGGCTGAAGCAGAAACAACATGGTGGTAACCAAAAAGCTTGTGCTGAGGGTTCATTATAAAGAAACTAACGAGTGACGCCATATTGGCTATGTCTCTGTAGTGTAGTGGTTTACACAATCAACTTGCAAGTCCCTGGTTCAATTCAAGGTGGGGACACACGCCCCTCTCACCATGGAGGGTGTATTCTCACCTTGTGGAAAATACAAGGGAGCAGCCAAAGGTACATTTTTTTTTTTCCATCTTTTATGTACAGTCTATGTTGTGTCAACTTCCATAAGGAAAATGGTAAAAGAGGATGATTTCTTCAGTTTCTAAACTCTCCACTCCAAGAACTAATCTAACTTAACTAATAAATAGCCCTTCAAGCCTATTATAATCCCTGTATCCTGACTTTCACTCTCTTTGTACCAACAATTCCCATTTAATTCATCCTCTTCCTCTGTATTCTCTCCGTTTGTCCTCTTTCAGATGACAAAGTAAAAAAGTGACCACATCTAAGCGAAACAGAGAAAGAAAAAGCAGAGGGATCTGATCATCCAGCCAGCCAGCGAACAATAGCAGCTCTCTCCTTGACCTTTACATCGCCACGGGCGCACTCACAGAGCTCAGATGTCACACTGTTTATGTAAACCTCATCTAACCTGCTGCTTTCATACACCATACAGGTCATGGAAGCACGGATGGATAAGGGGGAGAAATTTAGGACAGCAGGACGAGATGGAATTTTTTACACTCCACCGGCTTATCTGTAGTGGACCAGTGCTGCAGAACCATTGCTGATACTACTGAGCACTTACTAGCCAATATCAAGTACCTAATCCATCAGCTTTATTGATCAATAAGAGTGACAAAGAGTCAGGTGGATAGTGTGCAAAAATTAATTTCTACATATAAGAACACAAAATGCTTTTTTTTCATAACAACCAATGAAAATGATCATTAAGGATCCTGCAGATGTGATTCCAGCTGATGGACTTTTACTATGCTTAACTCGTGGTGACCTGTTCAGGGTCAAGGATGGTAAGAAAGTGAAAACATTCACTCGCTTTTAATGGAATTTTCATTCAGTTTGCATACCCAAAAGGAAAACTTAACAAAAGACCAAAACACGCACAAAAATGTGCTTTTGTAACAGGTGGCCAAAACAAAACAAAACCCCAAACAGGTTACTGGCGAACTGGTGTTAAGAGACCTAAAGAAAATTGTTAACAGACATATTTTACAGCTAATTTACAGCTTTGAAACTTGAAGAATTCAGTCAAAAGTGCTCGTTAAAGCTCCTCAAATGTAAGGACATTTTTCCTTTGCTCATTCCACACAACAGTAAACACAATGGCTTCTGGGAAATTCTCTCATCTCAATAAGAATTTAAAAAAAACTTTAAATGTATGAAAGTGTTAGATGCAGTTTTAAAATAAGCACCGCTTTAATTATGTGGAATATTTTGGGCGGCCCAATTAAAGGAACATTCCACTGATTTAGTAATGCTCTTCCACAAACTTGAGCAACAGCTTACAGTTTTACCAAAATGGTCAAATTCATGCAAAGGACCTGATCAAACTTTTTTTTTGTAACTATTATGGGTCAAATTCAGGATCCTACATTTCCCATAATGCACTTCAATTGAAGCCTTTCCACAAAATTAAAGTTACAGAACAGCCGGACACACGACAGCAATTACGATGAATAAAGTGAACTTCTTGGGTAAGTTCAGCCGAGTGCCCATTTAAGAATTTGATCAAGCGAACACGACGCTTTTAGATGACATCACTGTAACACAGTGTTACTAGTCCATTTGAAACAACAGAGACACATATGTCAGGTCTGCATGTAACGTCCTTCTCATCTTTCTCAGAGCGGATGGATTCAAAAGAGCTACTAAACAAATCAGGCTTCAGTGCATTTAAACCAACTGGAGCAGAATAAGTTCGCATGCAAAAGATTCAGGTTAAACATGCAAAAAAAGGGGGAGAAGAGGAGTGTAGCCGCCACTTCTGTTGAAGAAAAGAAAATCATTTTCAGCCTTCTAGTTTACATGATTTGTGAAAGTTCTACAGCGACAGCCAAATGAGTGAGGTGCGTGGCGCTGCACATTTTCCACATTCTCCCCCCGCCACTACGAATCAGCCGTCTGGCAACGATTTCTCCTCTGTCCTTATCTGCTCTGCGCCAGCTGGTGGGAACAAAGGGGCACGGAGTGAAGAAATATCGATTCGCCTTTGAGGTGGGGATAGTGCGCTTGTCAAAACATAGCATGAGACCAACCGCGAGGCCGGGCAAAAGCTAATGATTAGTTTGCCGGGATACCCAGTGATCAGCAAATCACAGGCCAGGCCAGTGAGGCAGCCGGTCGGTGAAATCAAAGATGGAAAGGGGTGAGACTAGTTGGTTGGCAGCATCTGAACTTTCAAAATACAAGAGAGGGGATCGTCCACCAGAAAGAAGGTCACGGCTGGGGGGGGGGGGCATGCTCTCAGACAGATGTCAAAAATATAATGTAATTTGGGCCTTTAAACGCCGGAAGCGGCCCGCGGACCGGGAGTTTGAGACCCCTGGCATTCACCAAACCCAGACTCGTCTATCAGACTGCCAGATAGAGAAGCACGATTCACCAATCGACAGAACAGGTTTCCGCTGCTCCAGAGTCCAGCGGCGGCGTGCTTTACACCACTCCATCCATCACTTGGCGTTGTCCTCGGTGACGGCAGCCTCGTAACGCAGCTGCTGGGCTTCCGGCACACAGTCTGCGTGCTGATGTTCACGCCAGGGGAACTTTGGAAATCTGCAGTTGCCGAGTCAACAGAGCAACGGCAACTTGCTCTGTTTCCTAAATGCTTCCACTTTGCAATAATACCGCTTACAATTAAAGATAACCCCTGGGATTAATAAAGTATTATGATTTGCATTTCCCCCAGGGGCTGCAACAGATGAACCCGCATTGGTCATTTGGTACAGTTTTTATGTCAGGTGCCTTTCCTGACAACCCTCCCATGGTGGGAGGGGCTTGTGTTCCCATTTAGACTCAAACCAGGGAAGTTTCACTTTCAAGGCAAATGTGAAAACTACTACGTTAAGGAAACACTCAATAATAACTGAATGAAACACCTGAACTGTAATTCCTATTGGTTTAAGTCTGACTTTCTCTGTTATTTAAAGACAGAACAGACATGCAGCCAAGTGGAGGTGAAGCAGATCCTATGTTAGCAAGCCTGCGCAGATGAAACTGTAAACAGTGCTCACCTGTACAGAATCCAAGCCTATTACGTTTTCATTGTCATTACTATGGTGACACACCTGCAGACTCTGCAGGGAGCTTTTTTTAACTTCCATTTAAAAGAAACTGCAACTACATCTGCAGAGCGGTCAGACAGGTGGAGCGAGCTGGCTACAGCATTACTGCAGAATGCTAAAAAGAACCTGCCCACCCCACAACATGCAGCCACTGCTTAAATAAGAACGCAGTCCTATTACTTTCGGGTGTGCCCTTGTATGGCTTTCCCTGAACTGTGACCTCCCTGAAGTAGGCAGGGAGCAAGTTTAAGGACAAGGTTTCTACTCTAGACTCACTTAGGCATCACATTTATTTTAGTTTCCATTACTCTACAACAAAGCAGCAAACGCATTCTCGGGTAGGACTGGAAATACTGCTGTGTAATGTTAAAAAAAAAAAAGTAGAAGTAGTTGCAGAAAAACTGCTGCAACTTTTAGGATAAATACAGTAGATCCTCTTATCATTTTTCCAAAGCAGAAGCTCAAACACCTAAAAACTACTGATACAAGACCTCTCATATTAGTTCAAGTTGGTTCCTGTTCGTCTGTAAATGAGAGCAGGGACACGCTTTCTTCAACTGTCCCCCGTCATTACCTTCACTGCAAAATGACAGTCCCTTTTAACCTACTCTAAGTTCCCATTTCATTGTTATTTACGAGCCATTTATCAGTTAGTCCATCTATGATGGAAGAGTCTGACTCACCTGTTTCGCCTGACACGCCATTGGTGAACAGCTTGGAGGTTTTTTAAGTCATTAGGTTTGTGTATTCCAGGTACAAAAGGTTGGTTTATTGAGCAATCTGGAAGTTTTCCACTTGTCAGATTCACTCACAGCTAAGACTTGACGCCGTCTAAAGAAGTGACAAGCCTGGGGAAAATGAGACGAGTCCTACATAAACTACCTCCTGAACTGAGGTCAGATGCCCTGCAGGCAACAATGACAACTGTGTCAGGAATCTCTGGGTGCATCGCACTACTCTGACGTCTTCCACACACACAAACGCAGAGCGGTGTGGGAGCAGAGAATCCTGCCGAAACTGATCAAATCTACGCGGACGCGTGTGCCAGAAGGCAGCACTTTAAGAATTAGTTCCAGCACATTTTGAGTTTAATTTGTGAAATTACACGCTGCGCCGAAAAGGTGACTTGAAGTCATTCATTAACATGTTGACTCTCAGTTTCAATGAGAGCTAAAGAATGCTGCCCAGTCACACAACACCACCATGCGAGTGCCTCGCCCTGGGGCAGAGCAAACATGCACACACACACACACACACACACACACACACACACACACACCAGTCAAAAGTTTGGACACACTTGGTAGTGTGTATTTGTATTTGTGGATGACACAGC
>VUQH01036695.1:6848-17670 GCA_015106775.1 Etroplus canarensis | reverse complement strand
GATTACTGTAGTTTTATACAGAGAACGTTTCCAGTGTGAGGCCAAGTGTGTGACTGGAGAGCCCGTTAATGCAATGGTGGCATCTAGTCTACAGTCCGATTATCCTCTTGCTTCTCCAGGGTTTTTAATATTCAGCGTTTTTTTAGTAGTTTTAAGGTCTGTTTTCAGTGCCAAATAACTCTGGTGCTGTCAGCTGAAGGAGTGCCGTGTCTTTGGTGTAGCGCTGATAGCGAACCTTAGAATACATCAACCACTGGCCATTGTCCAGAGAAAGAGACAGCGGCAGTAAACAGTTGGGACATTAATGGTTAAACTGGGAAACTACAAAGAAGCTGCACGAGGGTGTGTGTGAGTCAACAGAAAGAGAACATCCACTTGAAATGTGCCACTGAGTCAGAGTCAATCATTAAACAGTCTGAGAGTCAGAGCAGGGATAGATATTGATTGCCATTTTTACAGGTCATTTCCTCTGAAGATGATTAATATGTCTGTTTCTCAGTCGTCCTGCAGCCTGCAGTCTCTGATGTTTAACCCCCAGGCTGGCTGAGTCCCAGAGGAAGCCAGGGGAAGTTTGAATCCACCGGAGAACATTTCTATGCACGTCTATGAACCTCAGTATCTGGTGTGAAATACCGGTGCTGGTGTGGAACCAGTTCTGTCTTGGGGTCTTTTGAGAACCAAAGCTCATGTAGCATTACTTGTATGTTAAATGGGGTTTCACTGGAAATCAGGATATTTGATAAGAAACACAAAGTAAAGCAAAGAGTGGGTAGAACTTTTAGATTCAGGTGCAGCTTCGTGCTCTCATACAGATGGAACAGGAAGAGTGACACTGCACAAGAGCCTGAAAATAGCTTTGCACTGATTGTAAACAAGCATTTAAATGCTTGACTTAAGGCATAATACTACATAAGTAATAATTCAGTTTATCAAAACATACTGAAAGTACAAAAAATTAAAGAACTCATACAGAATCATGGTAATATTGGATCATAATTGCTGATTCGTTATCACCTTAAGGTTGCAGCTAGAGATCAAAAAGGTAAAGTCTGTCAGGGTTTTTGCACCCAACCCTTGCTGGCTCATCAGGCCGGAGCTTATCCCAGTGTCCGTAGTGTGAGGCGACTTAGGAGTTAGACTCCTCCTGGATGGAATGCTAGTCCATTGCAGGTAGTACTTTACTGGTACCCATTTCTACTGCTGGGCGGACAGAGGCACGCTTGCAGTTGGGACCTTGCCCAAGGCTCTTGGCACGGTGGGGGTCTGACTGGGATTCAAACTAACAACCTCTCAGTCATGAGCTCGGCACCTTAACCATTACACCACCGCCCCCTTTATACACTGTACTGCTGGTATTTATATTAAACTAGAACGTCAGTGACTACAGTGTGTAGCGCAGAAAGAAAGCTTTCTTGTCATTGGTCAGTAGCACAAACTAATGAGAACTGAGAGCCACTGAGAAGACAGAGAGGCTTGTAAACAGTCACATCCAGGACTACAGCCCTAGTTCTTGACTGGCCCCAACCCAACTTAACTTATGCCATAAATAAACCAAATGGTGGCATATGATAGAAGCATATCTGGTGTCCTCTTTCCATGGCACTGTGGTAGCATTTGGCAGAGCATTGCTGACATCTCTGGTCCAGCTGAAACTATAAAATGGGGTAGGTTTTGCATGGGTTAAGAGGCAGTGGGATCATCTGCATTGGTAGTTGATGTCTGGTTGACACAAAATCCCATGGTACACCTGGACTTGCCATTTTGGAACCACTAAACTCTAAACTTAACCCAAACCTCCTAAAATAAGATCTTTGTCATGATAATAAATCTAACTCCGGGAATCCGGTTGCTATGGCTACCATCAATAACCGCAGCCACTCAAGACGACGCTTGCAAAGCTACCAGATGCTCCATAACTTGTTTTATAATTGTCCCAGAAGCATCTCTCCAGAAACCACATCAAGATGTTTAAAGGAGATGAGGGCGTGAAGTTGCTCCTGGTGTGGTTTGAAACTCCATGAAGGGCGGAGCAAACCTCGTTGGACACGTGATTTCAAAAGCGCATTCTCCCAGGGTAAACCCAACCAAGTAGTTTGGAGCCCAAACCTAACAGTGACACTAAGATGGATTAAACCAGAATGTGAATGAAAGAGCTGCTCGTCCAGTTTAGGATTCCTCATAATTCACAGGTTACTGCAATGTGTGAAGTTTTCTGGTCACTGGTTGGCTGCATTTCACAAACTAACAAGAATTAAAGTTCACTGAGAAATGGTAAGGGGACTGGTACATATGTAGGCCTTTTTTTTACTCAAACTGAGCACTTAAAATACTTTTCAGAAGTCGAGGAGGCTCGCAAACTGTCACATCCAGGACAACAGTTCTTGACCAGCCTAACCAAGCTTAAGACATTGTTGTTCCATAAATAAACCTAATGGCTGTTCAACATTACAGTCCAGAACAATACTTAAGGAGCAGCAATTGAAAATGGAAAAGTACCCACAAAACAATAACGTGACCTTGATTTTTGAGCACAGTTTGGGTGAAGACCCATTGGTTGATCATGATGTGCTGGTTTCACTAAATTCTGACCATTACTGTAGTGAATCGTGGACGGACGGACGCCTCTCCATGGCATGAGCAATCAGTCCATTGGCTCAATCCGCAAAATACTGAGCAAGGATGGCGCTTAAATAAAACATAGTATTTGTATCCAAAATAGTGTCCAAAAGTACACTCTACAGTACACTGCATTTAGACATATAGACGTGATCAAGACACCCTGCTGAAGTTCAAACCGAGCATCAAAATGAGGAAGAATGGTGATTTAAGTGCCTTTGAATGTGTCGTGTTTATTGGTGCCAGCTGGGTGGACTGAGTGTTTGAGAAGCTGCTGATCTGCTGGGACTTTCCCTCACAACCATCTCTAGGGTTTAGGTCTGAGAAAGAGAGGATATCCAGAGAACAGCAGTTCTAACAACAGTGCTAAGAGGAAGGAAACAAGAACTCAAATAACCCCTCGTTACAGTGAAGGTGTGCAGAAGAGCATCTCTGGATGCACGACGCGAACCATGAAGTAGATGGGCTGCAGCAGCAGAAGACCACACTGGGTGTCCATCCTGTCAGCTAAGGACAGGAAACTCGGGCTAAAATTCAAATCAGAAAGGTAGGTGTAAAAACATTGCCTGGTCTGACGAGTCTTCATTTCTCCTGTGACAGAAAGGTAGGGTCAGAATTTAGCATAAACGGCGCGAAACTGTACAGATCCTCCCATGTATCAAGCGTTCAGGCTGGTGATGGTGGTGTAATGTGTGTGGGAGATATTTTCCTGGAATATTCGTAAAAATCTGAAGGCTGTGGAGAAGATGGAAAGATTTTTGTGCAATTCAAAGTGTTTAATTAGTTTCTGCATTCTAGTCAAACTCAAATTGATTGGATCTTCTAATAGGGATGGGTTCTTTGGGATTTTCTGGATAATACCCAATGGAAATGAAGCAAATTTAAAAATGTGAATTACTTAAGCACCTCACGGTCTCTCTGTTGTGTGTCTGCCACTGTCTATTCTCTCTCCCAGTCCTCTCTATGAATCACTCTCCTTCCCCTCAATCACATTTACTTCCATTTTCACCTTCATCATTTCATAATCACATCCCAGATTACATTTTCTGAAATGAACTGAGTCAATGTCACAGCCTCATTTGGTGGGCCGTCCCTGTTTATTCCTTCTGATGGGCTGTGAAGTCAGCACACTGTAAAAACCGAGTCACAAAAACAAGAGGATGACTTCAGCTCAGTGGGTACTGTGGTTTTTAGAAACGCTTTGTTGGGTACAAGTGGATTGATCTAACGTTCATGCTGTTATTTGCTATATTTTACATCTGCCATATAGTTAAAATCATTTTTTTTAATCAAAATTAAGCTAAGATGTACGGCTGCCCTTGTTTTACTTTGAGAGTTTTCTTAGTCATCTCATTCTGGTCTCTTGTTCTTTCTGTCCTTCACTAACTGTCTACCCTTCAAAGGTGCAACCTTATTGAAATTTTGAAATTATTGAATTTTGAATTAAAAGCCAATTAATCATAATCATCCTAACTGTCACGGATGCTGCTTGTGACCAAGAGGTTACACAGTAATTTAAAGGACAAAAAAAAAATCTGTAAATTTAAATGTATGCAAATGTGCTCATGCCTTGGTCGCCTTTTTAACTCATTTAGATGGGAACTTAAAATAAGCCACATATTTACTTCTGAAACCTGCTCTATGGATTGCCCATTCATCTTTAAATTTCATATAGGTTAATCTCAAATATAAGACAAACCATGCTACTATGGACTGCACATGATGTGAGAGGTGATAGGAAGCAGACAAGGCACTTCTTTCAGATACATACACTGTATGGACAAAACTACTGAGTCACATCTCTTAACCCCTGAGTTCAGGTGTTTCATTCAGTCTCATTGCCACAGGTGTAGAAAATCCAGCAGCTAGCCATGCAGCCTGCCTTTACAAACATCAGTGAAAGAATGGGTGGTTCTAAACAGCTCACTGAATTCCAGCGTGATGCTGTAATAGGCTTACCACCGTTGCAGCAAGTCAGGTGGTGACATTTCTTCCCTCCTAGATATCTCACCCTCAGCTGTAAGTGGTGTTATTGCAAAGTGGGGGCGTTTGGAACCACGGCATGAAGCGGCAGACCGTGTAAAGTTACAGAGTAGGTTCGCTGAGTGCTGAGGTGCATAGTTCGAAACAGTCGCCGCTGACACAACAGCTGCAGAGTTCCAAACCTCCTCTGGCATTGACATCAGCACAAAAACTGTGTGCTGGGAGCTTCATGGCATGGGTGTCCTTGTCTGAGTAGCTGCGTGCAAGCCTTACATCAGCAAGCACAATGATAAGCGTCGGACAGAATGACGGAAAACACACCACCGCTGGACTCTGGAGCCGTGGAAATGTCTTCTGTGGAGTCATGCCTCTATCTGGCAGTCTGAGGGATGAGTCTGGGTTTGGCAAATGCCAGGAGAACATCACCTGCCTGACTGCACTGTGCCAACTGGAAAGTTTGGTGGAGGAGGTATAATGCTACGGGATTGTTTTTCTGGGATTGTGCATGTTAATGTTTTAACTGTGACTGATGACATGTTCCCCTCCTTTTGGGTTGGTTCACTTACAGATGTTTTCTATGAATTTAAAGTCCTTGTTGTTGATAGGTGTTTAGACCTCATCTGGTCTTTTCATACGTTGTCATTTTCTCAAAATGCACTTGCAGTTAACCTGCTTAAAACTATCCACAATCCCTCAATCACTGGATAAGAGACCAGCTGCAGGTCATGAGGATTGAGAGGCGCTTCCTTCTTACCTGCACCCTCTCACTTGAACCTGGGGTCAGTGGGCCTGCGGTGGTGCTGCTTCAGGATCTTTCTGTCCCTCCAGGGTCTATGGTACCCAGGCATTTTCAACAGTACAAGAATGGATGTCCTGGCCCAAAAATTTTCAGACGCCCTATACACAATTCCAGACACCCTAAGGAGTTTGTCACAGGGGCCCAGCACTATGTGACTGCATGCATAGTCCTTGGGTTCCAGGAGCATATAATCTGATTCTTCCCAGATAAAACCGGGATGTCTGGGGGGCTAGGAGGGATACATGGAATTTCAAAGCTTTCAGGAAGGCAGGAAGGGCTCTCTTAGCAGAGGTAAAAGGGATGGCAGGTGGTGTGCACCAAGATTAATCGATGGGGTTCAACTAGCTACACAAAATGCATGCCATGACTTGGAACAGAGCTGAGTTGTCTGACTCCACATGTGAGCAAGATCCAGAAAGGTGACTCCATGAGCTGTAATGAGCTAAAGTGGGTAGTTATCGACATGAAGGCTACACAGAAGGAGCTGCAAAGGCTGCAAGTTCAGTCTAGCTTCCTTCTGCCAGAGACCTATGGATTCAGCATCTGGAAACTATGGTCCTCCTGTGCCAGACGGCATCAAACGAACTAGACTTCTCTTTTTATTGACAGCTCAGAGACATGAGCCCAAAAGAACCTGCTGCTTGGGATGTACAGGGTTTAGGGGGGGAAAAGCCATGGATTCTTTCCACAAAGAGCACTTACATGTAGACAACCTCCAACACTCATCTGGACAGCACCATTGGTGAATGATGACCCTTTGGTACCAAAAGAGACCATCACCTGCCTGCTTCTGCCAAACAGGCCTTTGGCTACAAAAGGTGTGAAATTGGATTGTATTGGATTGCTTTATTGTCATTTCAACTACATATAAATACACAGTGAAACAAGATAGCGTTCCCCCAGGACCTGGTGCCCCATACAAGGGTAGGGCCGGCCGGCCAGGGCCTGCCTCTGGTCCAGCACAACACCCCGCCCGCGATGTCCTCTTCCCCGGCCACCGGCATCAGGCAACACTGAGGACTGAAGGCCCGGTCCACACAGCAAGCCGAGATCGGAGTCCCCAGAAACCGTCCATCCGCGGCATCAGCCCTACGACTATACTCCCCCCAGGAAACCAAAACTTTGGTTTCCCGGACGCTGCCCGGCAGGTCATGAAAAACAACGCCGCCGGATCGGCAGTTAGCACCGTCTGTGGATGGAGCTACGGAGCTACGACGGTGTCTGGTCGTCCTCGAACCTGCAGAACACCACTGTCCTGGCATCCACAAACCCAAACACCCGAATACCAGGTCAAAACAGGGACAAGCACAGGGGTACAAGCACCATCTTGGTTCCGGAGTGGCCGCACGCTACCGTCGCGCCGTCATCTTGGCCCAAAAATGATGAGAAATGATGGTCAACTAAACAAAGAACTCATTTTTCTTTTTTTGGATTATTACTCATCATCCAAGGAAAAGGTGTCCCTGCAGCATAGTGGTTTACACATTCGCCTCACAAGTGAAGGTCCCTGGTTTGATTCCAGGTGGGGACACAAGCTCCTCTCACCATGGAGGGCTTTGTCAAGAAGGGCATCTGGAGTAAAACCTCTGCCGGATTAATCCACTGTGGCGACCCCTTGGGGAGAATACAAGGGCGCAGTCGAAGGTACACTCATCACCTGAGGAAACAAAGACGCAGCACCCTCTTAGGTTTTAAAGCTTTTGTGTTTGATCATCAGTAACCAGTTGTTTGTAATTATAGTTGAAAACTCTTCTGTTTTGTCCTTTAATAAACATTAAGTAGTACACTCAGTGATTTAGAGTATTTTGTTTATTTTGATCGTCTCGTGAGACATGAACACAGTACATCACCACATTCAAAACTGTTTTATTTTTAACTGACCTTTTCCTGTCCAGAACCATACTGGTTTTGTCACTCGCAGACATCATTAAAAAAAGGAACTAAATGGTCTCGTAGGGTTGAATCAAGGTCAGAATTACAGCTACACCCGTTTTAATCTCTATGATGGATGTTTTTTCTGAGTTGCTGACTTGCCCTCATTTTTTACGTTCACAAGCCAGTGCATTCTCCTTTTCATCATCACTTGGCGCAACCAGGACACTACATGGCTACATCTGGGCCTTAAAATGCTAACACTCAGCCACCAAAGAATACAGTAGAAACAGTAAAGTCTTCTGGAACAACTTACACTACTTCAAGCTGCACATAGAAGAAGATTCTTGCATATAGAACAGCTGTATTGTTTGATGTGTTTCAGCTTGAGGCCTTCGTCAGGATAACGTGGTTAGTGTACAGTTATATGTACTGTTGTTACTGGAGCCTTAACCTTACCAAACAATATGTCAAAATCACCAAGACATTATCTCCAAGCTCGCCAGAGACCACTAAAGGACTTCAGACACATCTGCAGGAATTAGGCTGGGGAAGAAAGCTTAAAGTTTTGGCACTGTGAGCACAGCTGACACCAGGCTGGAAGTTTTGGTAGTGTTTTACTCATCACTGACAGTCACTTCTGTTCTGACTCCAGGGTGAGATGGAGTGAGATGATTTGTGAGCCCTGTCATATTTTACAGTGTTCATCTCATGGGGTAAAATCATCCTAACAGATCAGATCAATGGCAGCTCGTATAAGGACGGGTCAATAATGTTTAGAGACAGACTGATCAGTAAAACCGGTGAGTTCTGATGTCTGGGAGCCTCGAGTGTAATGAAGGAGACAGACAGAGGAAGAGAATGGGGCCAAAGGACGAGACAAGTTTTATCAGAAACTCTGGTGCACCTTCAGGTGCTTTAAGTTCATTTGGTTGCTTGTATTTGTTTATAGAAGGTACAATATTAAACTAAATACCACCGCACCTGTTAGGTTATTGTACAGTTTATGTGCTCCTAAATACTTTGTATTGGATGTAAAGGGAGAAAGCAAAATCTCTGTCTCTCTCCCTCTCTGCAAATGCTGAAAGTAGGACATTAGCACATCTCGAATTTCTTTTCTCAAAAAAGTTAGGACAAGGGCCAAAAAATGGCTGGAAAAGTAAGTGGTACTAAGAAGAAACAGGTGGAGGAACAGGCTCCAACTAATTAAGTTGACTGGCAACAAGTTAATGTGCCAAGCGTGGTACGAAGGAGGGGGAGTTTGGTCTGATATTTGGAGGATGTGTTGATCTTTAAGCTGTTAGAGAGAAGGTACATCTCTTAAAATGGTTGCATTTGTTTCAGTTGTCTTCTGAATATCAGACTGACCACTACTTGTTTTCCTGCAACTTCCTGTAAGCCAGTTCCTCTTTGGAGGGAGGTCATGGGGTGAGCAGGCCACAGTGGCACCTACAGAAATGTGTGTAGCCCAGTACAGAACCCATTCATCAGTTGGATATTTTTGTTTGGGATCGCCATCTTTAAATTAGAGTTTTCAGTGACCTTCTTTTTCTCTAGTTTCGTTATTTTGATTAGCTTGAGTTTTCTTCAGTTCGGCCAGCTGATCTGCACTGAAAATATGTCCGTCCATCCGTCCATCCATCCAGCCATCCATCCTCCCTGTGCAGAGAGATCAACAGGTATAAAGTCTTAGAAAATCCCTCATATCTCAGAACCTGGATAGTTAGAGGGGCTTCAGAGTGTCTACAGACTGGTAGGAACAATCAGTCAACGCTGGCCACCCTATTAGATACGTTTGTTCAACTGCTTGTCAATGCAAATATATGATAAGCCAGTCACATGGCAGCTGCTCATTACATTAGAACGTGCAGACATAGTCAAGATGACCTACTGACGTGAGAAAAAAGCTTTTAGATGCCAGAGGTCAGAGAAGAATGGTCAGACTGCTTCGACCTAACTCAAACAGCCACTTGTTACAACCAAGGTATGCATCTCTGAACATACAACAACTTTAAAGCAGATGGACTACAACACCAGAAGTCCACATCAGGTGCTGTTGGTGGTGGTGTGACAGTGGAGGATATTTTCTTCACACGCTTTGGGCTTCTTAGTACCAACCGAGCATCATTTAAACACCACAGCCTGCCCGGGTGTTGTTGCTGACCACGTCCATCCCTTTATGACCACAGTCTACCCATCTTCTGATGGCTGCTTCCAGCAGGATAACACACCATGTCGCAAAACTCAGATCATCTCAAACCGGTTTGCTGAACATGACAAGGGGTTCACTGTGCTCAGCTGGATTCCACAGCAACAGATCTCAACCCACGTTCTTGACGTGCTGGAACAGGAGATTCTCATCATGGATGTGCAGCCATCAAATCTGCAGCCACTGTGTGATGCCATCCTGTCAGCGTGGACCAAAACCATTTTCAGCACCTTGATCTGTGCCGTGAAGAATTAAAGGAATTCTGAAGACAACTGAACTGGATGCTAACAGGTTGTGCCTAATAAAGTGGCCTCTGAGTGTAGTCTTGTGTGGAGATGTTTGGCCATAGTGCACTGTGCCACATCTGGAGAAAACCAAACACAACGAAACAGCACAAACACCTCATATCAGCTGTCAAGCAGGGTGGTGGAAGGGTGAGGATTTGAGCTTGTTTTACAGTGACAGGACCTGGGCACCTTGCTGCCATCCAGTCCACCACGAACTCTTCTGTATACTTGAGTCAAATGTGGGGCCATCTGTCTGACAGCTAAAGCTAAAGCCCAAACTGGGTCATGCGACAGAGCAACGATCCAAAGCACAGGAGTAAATCTACAACAGAGTGACTGAAAAAGAGGTGTTGCAATGGCCCAGTCAGAGTCCAGACCTCAGCTTGTTTCAGATACTGAGGTTGGACCTTAAGAGAGCTGTGCATAACGAATGCTCGCAAGCCTCAGTGAACTGAAGTCACGCTGCGCTGAAGAGTGGGCCAAAATTCCTCCACGACGATGTGAGAGGCAGATAAAGTCATACAGAAAACCGTCTCTCCCACTTAATGCTGCCAAAGGTGTTTGTACAAGCTGTTGAATCATGGGGGTGTACTTACTTTTCCCCAGGACTGTATATAAGCAGGTGCTGCTGCGTGTTGTTGAAGTTTTGGTTTTTTTATTGCCGTTTGTCCTCCTGATTATTAACTCCCATTACTGTTGTGTGGTCAAGCGGTTCAGCCTGATCGCAGCAGTAATATTTTCAGATGCCGAGTCGGCGGCCTGAGGCCTCATTTCCAGCTCGCCTTTAATTTTCTTTTCTTACTCTCCCACCGCTTTCTCTGTCTCTCTTTTGCACTATTTTTCTTTCCCTTCTTGTTACTTTCTCAAATTGCTCCGTAATGAATGACTTTTCCTCCGTGCGCGTGATTGATGCCGGTCAGCGCTGGTCACGCACCTGCTGCAATTGATTGGCCAGAGCAACTCCTGCAATCACTGAGCAGTGACCACCACCTCACCCCCCCCCCCCCCCCCCCCACCCCCCCCCCCCCCCTCCCCCCCCCCTTTCCCCTCCCCCCC
>VUQH01036694.1:4379-29900 GCA_015106775.1 Etroplus canarensis | reverse complement strand
AGGCAAAGATGGACGTTCCCAAGTCACACAATTATATCTGTTCTCCATCTCTTGTCTGTTCTTTTTCTCACACGTGCACTCTTCACTCACTCACTCACTCACACACACACACACACACACACACACACACACACACACACACACACAAAGACACACAATCCCAGCTGACCGGGTTTTATGCAAAAAGCAACGTGTTCTCCCTTGAAATAATGCATCCCACCGGCCTTTTAGTTATTTAAGCTACTACCTCATCTCTGCTAGCTCAGCTTTCTCCTGGGTGCACATTCGGCCCCATTATGACTAATTTTACTCAGAGAGAATAGGAGAACACTAGCTCGGCACTGGTAACACAGTTGTTGGTGCTGGCTGGCTGGTTGTTCAAACAATATTTCACTTTGGTAGAACATTTTATCTCCTCAGCATGCACACCTTCACATATGTTTAGCAGCAGTCAGCTGATCTAGAGATTCACTGTCCCCACATTTTGGTTAGAGCTCAAAATATTTTACTTGCAAACAGACCACAAGGTGAAGTGTTACTAGTCATGTTTTTAATGATATTAGAACTAATGGAATTGCAATCATAAATTAAGCCTTGAATTAGATGAGATTTGACTTTGAGTCTCCAGAGCAGAGTTTTTTGTATTTTTTTACCCCTTTACTATATAGATTAAAACTGCAAACTGTCTTAGTAGCTTTTCTAATACCTGATGTTTCTTTAGGAGGCATTCAGAGGTTAAACTGGAAGATTTTTATCTAATGTCCCTAAAACTTAGAGATTACAGAGGACAGCAGAAGAAGAAAATAGGGAATGGGAAATATTGATTTCCTGTGGAAGAAAAGACACGCTAGTACAAGTCTCAGAGCATGCAGAGAAAAGCAATGGGGCCTTTAGTTCACCGACGCGCTCTAGTACCTAAAAGCTACTGTGCAGTTCACTCTTTCTGCACTGAGTTCACTGGGCACTATTTGTGCTTATGCTTGACCCCAGGACCAGCTAGATAAGACTTTCATGACAGCCAGACAGTGAATGCTATGGTTAGTGATGAAACACACACTTCCATCACATCAAGAAATTAAAAATAAAAACAACTGCACTTGAGCTCACAGAGACAATATAAAAAGCTGCTATTCACACCCCTACAATTAAATGCAACAGAGAGTCCGCTTAACAATGTTCTTAAATTGACAAAAATGTAAAACTGAGCAATTTGTATTCTTGCTGGGTGGCCCATTAACAATTTAACAGGTGTTTTAAAACATTAAGGTATTACGTTCCAAATCCAAGGAGCAAGGAGACTCTTCAGCCTCTGTTGTGGTATTGTTGCTGACTAAGCCAACACTGAGTGGATTGTCTGTGGGAACAAGCCACCGTCCAGACTGCTGGACAGATACAATGACTGAGGTGCTCTCATTTTCATTGTCACAGTTCCCGGGCCTGACGCCACGTCTCGACAGCCTCAGAATTTGGCCCGAGCTGATGATGCAAGCGTGACCCCTTGAACAAACGCCTTGTCTGGCGATGACAGTGAGAGACAGAGGACAGGCACAGCCGTCTCTAATCAGAATGCTGGATCACATTTCCAAGAAGAATTGGCAAATATGGACAATACTTTAATTGTGGTACGTGCTCATTTGACTTTACATGTCAGTGTATATTTTACAATATAATATTTTTGGGAAACCCGATTGAGAAACCACTTGAACATGAAAGAACCAAATGGGAATGCCTGCTTTCACACTCAGTCCTACATGCTGATTTTTTTTTCATCATCCACAAGAATAAATAAATGTTTGAGATGTGGATTTTCTTTTCAAGCACAGGTTAAAGGTGGATGGAGGCATGCACGAACAGAAAGAAGATAAAAAGGTGGTGGGAAGGGTGGGAGGTAGAAGATGTTATTTAGAAAAGGGCCTAAAATACAGCTTAAGCCAGGATAGCGAAAGCGTCCTAAGTAAAGCCCATGGACAGTGTGTGGGTGGTGGCTGCTGACCACAGGGTCGCTAATTAACAAGAGAGAAGGCTAGGCCTCCCAGAGGCCCGAACAATTGTCTGGACAGCCCAGGTGCATGGTCCATTCAGACCACAGGAAGCCCCTTTTATCCCTATTCCTCAGAAATGGACAGACAAGTGGTCAAGGAGGTTGAATGTGATCCTGTCTCTTTCTAATACTGACCTAGAGTAGCAGTTGCATAGCTAACCAGTCTTTTGGACTATAATAGGGATCCTCAGAGTCATTGTTGTGTGTCTTTTCTGAATGCATGGCTAAGGCTGTTTTTTTTCCTTATACCAAAACCGTGTCACTTTGATTCACCCTCTTTCCAGTACAGATTCTTTAGAGTAACAGGTAAAAGTGAATGGGAATAAAATACGTATGTTCAGCTGTTGTAAAGGCTCGGGTGGAAGGTCTTGTACACCGTAAAAATGGCCAGATTCCATCACTTCCTCTACACTAATTACCATACACTTGGAGCAAGTGCCCTCCTTCTCTTCATCCCTGAGCCCATGCTTCACTTCCTCTGACACACACACATGCACACAATGACACACAGCGAGGTGCAGTTGGGAAATGGTTAACACTCCAGCAGTCTCCTGCTGCCAATGAAAGCCCACAAAACAATGGAGACATTGTTCGTCCAGGGCTAGACTCTAGACTCTAGGATTATGTATGTGTGTGTATGTGTATGCACACGGTGGCAGAACGTAGAGTGTGTGTGTGTGTGTGTGTGTGTGTGTGTGTGTGTGTGTGTGTGTTCTTAACATGGGCATACCCACCCATCTTTCCCAGAATAGCAAATTAGGATATGTGATTCAATTAGAATGACTGGTGTTTGACATGCTTTCATATCTCACTGTTGTTGCTGACTGTATAAAATTGAGAAAAAAATACTTTGCAAGAGGAAGTAAATGATGTCATGACATTATCAACATGAGCTTGGACTTCTGCTGAGACCTTCACAGCAATATTGTTGCCATCAACACATGCTGTCTAAGATGTGGATTTACAAAACAATCCCATATGACATGTCACGCTACTGGTTTAATGCAATAATCATTAAATGAAAGTGGAAGACTGATTACAGACACATATATCAGCTCCACAATTTGTCAACCAGCTTCAGGCTACTTCCAGTTGTTGTGTATACAGAAAGTCTTCAAAGACCACAATGTCAAATTAAAACATCACAATAAAAGGCGAGTTGACAAAGTAAGGACTGTTTATGATCTTTCCCTCAGGAGATGTGTGAGGCATAAAATGTGTCTTGGAGCCTCTCCCTCTAGAAATACACATCAATAGGCAGATAAATATTGAATAACTTTCAGCCAATGGCATGAAAGTTCAGCAGCGGCAGGTTTTGAGGCTGCCTGCGGGGTGGTCAGGCACTTCAAAAAGTCCTGCGTGGCCCCCTTTGAGGGCATGGTAAACAGGGGCATACACCGTGCCCTCAGAAAGACCAGCCTGCGTGAGGTCACTTCCTCTTTTCTCGGCTGATCCTCTAGCACTCCACCTCGAATGAGCCTTCCAGACAGTAATGACACCATCTGACTGCATCTCTGTCTCTGCCCATCTCTCTATCCTTCTCCTCTGCCTCAACCTTCACAGAGGCTTCATCTGTGGCTATCAATACAGTTCCTTCTTTCTCTGTCTTTCTGTTGTTTTTTTTAACCATTTTTGGGTCACTCGGGCTTCAGATTGTTGTTATCGACAGGCCAATCAACTGCTTCTTATCACTGCCAATGCAGCCTGCTAGTGATCCAGCCAGACAGAGGTCAGCGTGCTTGAATGTTTCCTTGTATTTGTAAACAAAAATAAACTATTGTTTACAGCCCAGCTGATTGATAAGGGGATCACGTACTTGATCGTGCAAGCCTACGTCTTTCAGATTTTTTTTTTTTCTAAAAGGCTTGACCGATGAGTGACACCTGCGGGAGTCTGAGTGGGGTTATCACTGAAATTCACTATGCTGTACACAGTTATCTGTCTTTTCTATATGTACAAGAACCGAAATGATGCAAACCAGGGAAACATTCAATCACACTTCCCTCTCAGTCAGAGGTGGATGTTGGAGCAGGATGGAAGGGGTGGCAACAATACAAGCTGCATTTCACATTCAATTTCATCACTTGTACTAACAGCCAGTTGTGTGCCTATGCAGCAATGCTGCAATGCCTCTGATCTTACCAGCCTGTGTACTCTATCAAATAGATCACACTGGGGTTTGGCAATATGACCACAGATATTACAATATATCCTCCCATATTGATCAATGTCAGTCCTAATCATGATACGAGTTTAATAGTGCTCCCTCTACTGCAGTGTGCTACTGCTTTGGTTTTTCACTCACAAGCAAAGCCTAAAGAAAGAAAATAAGCGCACCAGTAGATTTATTCAAGATTCAGATAAGTTATTAATTATCAAATTCAACTCATAACCCTGTAAAAACCTGTTTAGTATTTGAAAAAGTTCCTTAACTTCACCAGTCCCATTCTACCGATCCAATACTTAAATCCCATCTTTGCCCACACACTGTCATGAAAAGTTTAATAGTGCGTTTTACCAGGGATTCACCTATATGTTATTAAACACAGTTATGTCTTGCTATCGACCACTGCTGACTAATATAGGCCTATCCGCAAGCACAATGCTCTTTACCAGTGCCAGTGGCCACCGTGTATCTGTTATACTGCATTTTGTGCTGGCTAAACATTCAAGGATGTGATGAAGAGGTGAAACATTTCTTTTATAATAAGTATTTCTTTATTTTTATGGATTAAAAGGGTGATAAGAAAAAAAACATGCAAAAACACAAAAAGGAACAAAATATGGGTATCGGCTTTTAAACATCTGTTTCGGAACGTCACAATTGCTGCATCAACAGCAATTTTCTGTTACATTTAATCCCACTTCAGTGTTACTTTAAAGTGTCATCTGGCATAATTTGATTCAGTATTTTATTTAAATTTGGAGAAAATTGCTATGACTATGGTTTCAAGATTCTCTTCTCTTCATGTTTTCTTGTTTTTACATCTCATCTATTACCTATGACCAATTTATGTCTTTATGTCTCTTATGTTTTACTGTAACTCAACAGGTACAGCCTCTTCATTTCACTGTTGTGAATGGGTCTGTACTTCAGCAAGCTTATTTTTTCCATCAGTGTGGTTGTCCATCTTTCTTGTTTCATGTTTGTTTTTGCCCCATAGCCAGTTTCTGTTTTCTGAGCTGGTGTTGCCTTTTTGTTCCAAGCCTATTAGTGTTGCATGCTTGACTGACTGTGTGGAGATGTACTGGAGCTTTCTGTATTTGTTCTAAAAATCAAATGTTTAAATTTATAAATTGTACTTGAGTTGCCATTACAGATCAGTTTAGCATCTAACTAAGCTTTCTAATTAAAACAATATATTACAGCCGAAAATAAGTATGGCATTACTGCAAAATCTAAAAAGTTAGAGCTGCAACATTTTCTTGTTCTTAAAACTTTTTTCCCTATGCAGGAAAGCGAAGTGAATTATTCTGCAGGAGTTTATGTGTATGTGAGGTGGTAAGTATTTACAGCCGTATGACTCATAGCAGGATAAAACCTCAAGTATTTACCTGCAGCACTGCTGCCTACGACCAGTTTAATGACTTCATAGAAGTTGGGACGCTTTCTTTCAGCGTCTCCGAAAATAACACAGTAAGAAGAGGCCCCTGAACTCTTTGGTATAAAAATAACACTAGCATCGCAGGCGAAGATAAGAAGGGCCTTAGCTGGGCTTGTTTTGTTCAGAATAACACTGTCATCACTAGCTCTTTGTCTTAAAGACCACTTTTGACAGAGTTTCTGTTTCAAATAAAAAGCCTAGTCTCGTCCCACTATTTTAAGATGTGCTTAACTTGAATGGACAAAAAACTTAAGAGGCTTTGGTTTGCCAACTTTAGAGTAACTGTTTGAGACGGTATTTATTACAGACCATAAATGTAACTGAACTGATCAGATGTCATGTGTGACTAAGAGGGACACTGAGTCCTAAAAGTATAAAACTGTGTGACAAAAATCCTTAGTCACGTTGGTGTGAGCGCCAGAGTCATGATGACAGCCGTGTAGTAAACAAAAGGGTCCAATGTGACTTAAGTGCCGTTACCACAGGAAATCTTATATTTAGTGCATAAACTTGGAAGGCTTCTCATTCTCAAATTTTCATTTTCATAACAGTATGTTGATGCACGACTCCAAACAAAAGTAACAACTGTGCCAATAATGGCCCAGGGCATTAATGGTCACCTCACTAATTCTGCTCAATCCCTACTCTCATTGATTTTCTTGGCTTGCTAACCCTGTGACCACATACGTACACCTCCCCATGTTCAACCTCTCCACTGACCTCCTGAAAACTTTAAGCCTTTGGCTAACTACGAAGTTCACATTCAACTGTTCAATCCAGAGCTGCTAGCCTTAGATATTGACATGCCTAGGATAGATGCTCTGTTATGTGTATGTAGTGAATATGCCCCTATGGCTGTCCAGCCAACTCTCCTGCCAGAATACTCCTCCAACTACATGGGTAGAGTAATCAATGCCGAAGGAACGCCCACACTTCTCTCAAAGACAGTATGTTAGCAGTCCAGCATTAGCCTATTCTCATGAAAAGTTGTCAACATAAGAGCAGTTTGCCCATATTCATCCAGCTCAGCCTGGCCTGGGAGTTATCATTTTCTCTGAGATTATAGCACCTGCCACAGTGACCACCCCCAGTGCCACTCGCCTCCTGATCACTCACTCACAAAAATGCTCTACTTTGCGGGATCCGCGAAACTATCATTGACAAAGTGAACACACACAAAAGAGAAGTTAATATAAAACCGACTGGATGGCTATGACTGCGGTAAATGCAAGGGTAAATGCAAACAAGTATGCGTATCCAGTCCAACGGTTTGTTTCTGTTCAGTTCTTTCAGTCGAGAATAAGGTAAGAAAGAGATAAGTACCGATCAGAGTATTACTTACAACAATGTGTGCCGGTGAAGGGGACCTGGCATCTTTAAGTGCTTGTCTACTTTGAAGACCTCCTGGTTGAACATCTAGCAGGGGCCATTTCATCTGTAGGTACTGAATGGCAGAAAGGAAACAGAATGGAAAGAAAGAAACAAAACATGTTAACAATGCAGAAAGCAAAAACCAAAAGAACAAATTAAAAAATAAGACAAAAAAAAAGGAAGACGACATTTCTTGACAAGTGTATGGGTGTGGAAACTGAAAAACATGGAAAAGCAAATAAACATCTAAAGGCGGATGGTAGAAGAGGTGAGGATGGCTTCAAGCATGCACCTGAGAGTCTCCAGCAGCAGCAGCAGCAGCAGCAGCAGCAGCAGCAGCAGCAGCGCAAAGAAGCTGTGTAAACCAAATCATAGCAGAAACATATGGGATAAGGGTAGTAACCAGGCTCATTCACAAATTTTATTTTTAGATTGTTTTCAACCCAAAATCTATTCTTTATTTGAATCAAGTAGCAGGCAAGTTATTTTGTGTCACATTTCTTGAGTTAAAGTTGAGTTAGGGTTGGTACTGTACACAGCTTATGGCTTTAAAATGACTTAATGTCATAAATGTGACTGTTGTCAGACATTTTATTGGAACCCATAAAGAGGATGGAGCATGGCGTCTCACCACAATCCTGTGAGGCTAAACCTCCTGACTGCACTCATAAATGATTGACTTGGCTTCTATCAGAAGTCAGTCTGTCTTTTTCCCACCCTCTCTCTCTCTCTCTCTCTCTCTCTCTCTCTGGCACACACACGCGCACACACACACACCAACAGATAAGAAGAACACAGGTCAAGAGAAACATCTGTCTGTGTAATAAACTGGGTGGCGTCCTTTTGTAATTTGATGACATCGGCCATGTTGACCTTAAAGGGATCAGCTTGTACCTGTTCCTAAAATGAACAAGAAAATTTCTTGACATTTTCATATTTGGTCATAACAAACACTGCAAATGCTTAAATATGTGGTTGCTGAAAAGATCAACGTGAACAATGAAAAATCTTGCTGAAAATACGACATATTCTCTGCAGATCTTTTAGCCACTGACTGCCTGGTGTTGACTCTGCTTATCAATGTCACAGCCACCTAGTTTGAGGGAAAGAGGTCACAGCAACTGTTTCAGCTGTGAGGTGAAGGGCCTAAACGTTTTGAGGAAGGGAAACAGGGGCAACAGCTATACAAATACACAGTGTAATAACAATTTCCTTTGGAAAAATGGCTGCTTCAGTTTCACTGCATTCAAATATTTGCTTTCTGCCTTGCTGGAATTCCTGTACTTGTATGAAATGACAAAGCACTTTTTAAAAAATAGGCTTTTATTTAAAATATAAACATCAACCAAAAAAGCCATTACTGATGAGGTCTGATAAAACTCCATACTCTAACAAAACCAAACCATGGCAGTCAAAACAGGTTCCTTTTAAGAAACTCCATGAAAGAAAAGGAGCAATCACTGGCGTTGGCTAACTACTGCCAAATAGGGCTCATGTTGTAACCTCAGTGCCACAGATACTCATTAAAAATTCTGACATGTGAATTTGGACTTGAACCTGGGCCTATATTGCTATCGGCACATAAAACTGCCTTTGTCTGTCTTTCTTCTCTTCCCACTATCTTAAATCACACTTCATGAGTAATTGAGATCATGTGCTTCTCCACTGTAAGGATACAGTCACCTCTCCATAATGATTGCACCCATGATCACATGTTGCCACTTGGTGACAAAAAAAGTTTGCTTTGCTGTTTTATGAATTCAAACCATTATCAACTCCTCTAAGAAAATCTATGAGCCGCAAAGCAAACTAAGCTTAATCGTCTGGTAGAACTTGAACAGTGACATGTTACCATCTCACAAAAGTGACGGCCAGTTTGTCTCCATGTCTGAGAATGTGTGTGTGCGTGTGTGGCAGCGCTGCTAAGAGTGAGTGTGTCGCGACCCTTCCTGAGACTGTGTCTAAATCAGTGGTAATTAGCGAAGGGTTCACTGTGGGGTGCCTGCCAGTGATAGACGCTGGAGGGAGTTATTGACTCCATGTCCTCACTTATAGCCCATGGTAGGGAAAAAAACTGTTTGCTGCCTGGTCTTTCTCCACCACTAACACTCATTTATGACCCAAGGACAGCTTTTACTGCTAAAAAGCTGGGTTTGTTTATGCTTGTTTGTATGTCCTTAGAGTGGAAAAGGGAATGGTTGTAAAAACTCCAGTGCTGAAGTCTTGTGGGTTGTTATGCACCCCCTACATTGGGTATTAATTGCCAGAGGAGAAAGAGTAGGAGAGAAGGGTGGTGTTGTAACAGTAAAAACACGAGGAGGAGGAGGAAGAGAATGACGGGGCTGCTGTCATGTATGAGGTAATTCAAGACAGTGTCCAGTGGTGCCAGAGGGGTGAGAGGACAAGGCATTGCTGGAGAATTTGGGAGGAATTCTGAATTCAGTCATGGGAAAGTCCTGCCATCATGTGTGTACATATACAAATTTTCACAACACAGCTGCAGTCAGGAGGGGTGAAACAAGAGGACACTCTGAGGAGGTGGGTAAGGAGCATGAAGGTGACACCCCAGAGTGTGGCAATGGAGTAGTAAGACACCAAAATACTAGACGAGAGAAGGAGGGTGCTGGAGTGCATGTCCTAACAAGTGGTTCCACTTCAGCTCTGCTATTGCAAATGTTCTCACACACTAATCTCTCCTGCAGATTTTATAAGCATGCCGAGGAAAACGGAGCCTTGGCAAGGACCAGACTTTCCGACCACCCCCTTCTTGGCCTCCTGCCTCTCTCTCGCTCTCTTGCTCTCTCTTTCGCTCTCTCTCTCTCCACAGGCCCGTCTGCCCTGCTAACGGACACACTGCCTGGGCTTGAGTAGGCCATGACCTCTGAACCCTCTCTGCTACTCCAAGCCCCTCCCTGTTCCCAACTCTGCGACCTGAAAACTCTCCTGCTATGAGGGGGCCCCCCATGTAACTCAAGAGCCATTCCAATGTGACAAATTGCTCCATTCCAGGATAACTCTCTCCTCTCGTCTGTCTCTCCTGCCCCCCTCCCACTCACACAAACACTAACCAGCCCCCCTTGACAGACCCCAGCCCTGTAAGAGCCACCCTAGTGGTTGTGTTCCTGCTTTGGGTTATGCAGCAGACAGCTTCTCCTTCTCCACTCTCCCTTTCAGACTTCCCACCCAACATCCCCCTTGTTCTCTTTCCCCTACCCTGCACCCCTCCTCGCCTGGCCAGCCCCACAATGGGATCTGAATGACTCAATTGTCTCTGATGAAGTGAAAGACAAGGGAGTCCTCTAAATCCTAACAGAGGGATGAACTCACTCTCGCTGTCCCGATTTTTCTGACGTCTGCTGCTTTCCCGAGCACAAGGAGGGAACTGGTGATGGGGGTGGGGATGTTTGCAAGGGCTACAACTAATAATTCATGTCATTATTGATCACTGCATAGTCTGTTGTATCAATTAACAGTTTATTCCATAAAAGTTGTCAGAACATGGGAAAATGTGATTGTCAGAACATAAGTGATTGACTCTCCAACACCCAAATATTGACCAAAGCTGCAACCATTGTAGATCAACTGATTCCAACGCCAGCTCACATCAGATGATGGTTCAGCAGATATCTTTCACATTAGTTTGGCAAATTTCATACAGAGCATACTATTTAAGCTATATTGGCCACAGTTGCTGCACATTTGCAAGCCTCTTTGCAATCCACCTCCTCGCCAGCTTCTCATTTCCATGCCATTTCTGACTTCTGTGCTGGGGGTCCTTGTTGCGGCTCACCCCACCTCCGTCTTTCCACACATGTGTGTTAAGGGTGGGGAGGTCTCAGAACATTCTAAACAGAAATAACAATCACATTTTAAGTACTGTGGACCTGACTGGAATATCTATAGTCTGAGGAAGGTCGTAGATTTTTTTATGATTAATTCTATAATTTTTTTACTTGTTTGAGTTCTATTTTGTGATGTTTGAGTAAGTGTTATCTACATGCACATTGTATCACTCACCCATATATGTGACTGACTGCTACTATACTAAGGTTTGACATGTTATGAGCCTCAGAATGTTAACCCAGATCTGACTGTCATCGAAGAGAAAACAAGCTAGAGTCCTGGAACCATGTCACAGCTCATGGCAGAGGGGAAGCAGCCTAGAGACAAATGAACAGGGGTACTGAGCACACACAAGCTTCTACCACTGTCATTACAAATTCAACAAGCTGGCACAGAAGCAATTTGGCCTGTAACACCCCTCTCCGGTATCCGTACAAGACACCCAAATCTTCCCTAAAACAAACCATTTTTTCCTGCACCCCATCAAACTTTAACAAACGTCAATACGGGATATTGACAAAGAAGAAAGGAAGACCATTCTTATCATTTTTTTAGTGTGAATGTGCAGGATCGTTCTGTCTGTTTCTCGTCAACAACCAGCTTCTTTTCTATAAAGCCCCCATCTGATGTTTTTATCACATGCCACGGCATGGCTTGTTCGTTTTGTTTTGGATTAAGAGCAGAGGGCTTGAGACCAATCAAACAAACAGAGCGTCTTATGTGCCAATGTGGCTCCCAGACATTGGTCTACTTTCCAGTAGGGGACCATGAGACAAATGATGACAACCAATTGAGCTCCATCAAGCACTTCTGCCATGTGAGCAATGTAAGAGACAGACAGACAGACAGACAGATAGATAGCAGCTTGGGTTTAGTGTCAGCATATGGATGCTGGGTGTTGCTCTAGAGTCCACCAGATATTCAGACCATCTGTGGCAACCTCATTTCACAAATATGAAAGCTCTACATTGGAATTGGGGGGTTTCATGTATATTATGTATATATCTGAGCATACAGACAACGAATATGTACGACCCCCCCCATTGGAACGTACTGTACATGCTTACACACTGATTCACACCTGAGCAAAAATGCTCACCCATATTTGAACATGCCATGGTCGACTGGCCCAGCAGCTCCTGTGGGAGCGTGCTCAGAGATGGGATTGACAGCTTGCAGATTACACCAATCAGACCCGTACTATAAAGAGCTTTATTTAAGTCTGAAATGATCAAGGCTAGTAAGAGGAGCCCATTCAAAGCTGCACAGAGTAAACTGCATGGAGCTTAAAAGATTAGTTCATCCAGTTTGACTACAATTTTATCCCTTTAAAAACGAGAGCTGAGCATATTGTCTTGATCTGTTGCGGATAATGCTGGCAGTCTTTGTCCTCACTCACAGGTACAGAAGAAGAAGCAAACGTGTGCTTATGCAAACACATAATTTATTAAGGAGGAGAAAGTGATTCTCTGTAATTGAGGGAGGGAAAGCTTAACGCAGACCCTTTGAAATCCTTTTGGTTAAAAAAAAATCAGAAAAAAGAAGAAAAAAAACACCAGCCTGCTGTGTTACATGATACATTATTGTGTCTGCTTCTGCACACAGTACATGTCTTTGGAGGAATGAGTTTACTGTAAAGAGAATCAGTGCAAGGAGTTCCTTGACAAAACTGAGAGAAAGTTAGCCAACACAAGAGGGCCCATCATGGCTGCTTTGGTTCTACTAATGCACATTTTATGAGTAAATATTAAAGAAAAAAGCACCCCACCTGCTCTGATAGCCAGAGGCATTTTGCAACCAGGAAAATAAAAGTGAAATGTGGGAAGGCCTGGGGTTTGTGTGCCCTGGGGCGGGAAGGGGTCCGCTGGGCCCATATTTACTCCAAAGCCAGAACCGCTTGGGGGTTCCACTGGCCCTGACAGCACTGGGGCTGCCGACCTGATCCAAACCTCCCCTCCTCACCTCCTACTCCTACCCCCTTTGCCAACAATCTCCACCTAAACCTCAAACTCCCCTTCTCTCTTTCTCTTTCTTGCAGAAAAACTCACCCTGACACTTTCATATAAGCCTTTTTTTCCCACAGGGGGAGAATGTGCACATGACCTCTCCTGCCTCTCCACCCAACGCAGACTTTGCACACCATTTAAAATGAGGCTGTAGAAACAGGCTTGTGAAACTACTATTGTTCAGAATATTTCAGAAAACAGAGAATGGCTTAGTTTTTAACTTGTTTCCACGAACATTTCTTTTTATCATTTTTATCAGGTCTCTTCTGGAAGTTTGTTTCACTCTTTTAAACACTGGGTCATGAGATAAGTATGGCTATGCTCTGTCATTGTTTACTTAGCAGGTGTGTACAAATGTGCTGTTCAAACACCAGCTGACCAACCAGAAAGTTTCAAAGGATTGCGCAACCAATAGATGAAATATTTTTCTCCAGCAATAAAAAAGGAAAATGACTAGGAAAAAAATACATACACGACAGTTAATTCAACTAATTAAATTGTAAATAGCATGTCAAAACATTACACACACCTGATCTATAAAGCTCTCAAAGGAAGTGTGAGGATGACATGACAGCATTCCAAAATACACCAACTTCTCAGCTCGTCTCAGAAAGTAAACACCGTTCCATTTCTGACTTTTGCACCACCTCCTCCTGTTACCACTGTCCTGTGTCATTACGAGTATCTCCTGGGTTCTCTATAAATAGTGACAAGGAAGGGTGAAGGCCAGCAGGAGATGGCTAGTCTTCCATCGGGCCAGCTAATGAACAGGCACACTGGCACCTTTAGCATCCAGCTCTGCGACAGAATGCCTTTTCTTTCAGGTGTTTCTCCTGCTTCACAGAGCTGGACTCACTGCTCCTCTTTCTCAGTGACACTTCCTTTCGTTTTCTTTACCCAGTCACAAATAGGCTCTGGGGTGCTTTCTTTGGCTTCCGTACTTTAATAAAAACATCACAATTTAATTGTTTTACTTATACCTATTAGGGCTGTAATCAAGTTAAATGAATCAACTAACAGAGTATATTATGCATCAGTTCTTTCCATTCTGGCTATCTTTTGGTGTTCACACCATACAAGCTGAAACAACATCTGAATGCTCAGTTAAGTGGCACATACGAAGCGCATTTTTGGCATTAAAGCTGGTTGTAAGTTACAGTTGGAACTACAATGAAGTGGTTGTGCTTTGGTGCGCTATCAGATTAACATGATAAACAAGTCCTTTCACATCAACCATCTTTGTAATAAGATATCAGATGTAATAAGTCAAAAGCAACTGGAATTACTGGTTTCTTGTTCTCCTGAGAGCAAATAAGCATCATGGCGAAACCAAGTGGCAAACTGACAAATGAAGCTAACACAGAAGCACCAACACTGCAGTTCCCTGAATAAGCTTCCAAATGAAGCTTAATTCATACCTCTACAGAGAGCCTATGACATAACAATCATTGCTGCTACCAGAATTTATGCTTTTGGTGTGTCTGCACTGCCCTGCAATTCGCTACCAAGACACCAGTTGGCGATGGAGCGTCTGTACTGCTATTGAGTTTTTATTCTACTACTTCTATTACTTCATACCTGCACTTCCTGTGTTTATGTCTGACAATGGCGACTACAGCAGCAGAAATGCTACTCGAATTGGAGCTGACAAATACTGAACAACAGACACTCAAAATGAAAGAACTGCTACAGAGAAAAGAGAGAAGGCAGTTTTTAAAAAAAACATGTCAAAAATGTAGCCAGAAATACAAAGAAGGAAACAACAGCAGAGAACTGGCCAGTCACAGTCATTTCAGTCTTCATTGATGCGCTGTATAGGTTACAGTTATGGCACAAATTTCGTAAGGGTTTGCGGCTACCTACAACGTCCTTTAAGTACAACCATGAATCAAACCTGACAAGTCAATTCCTACAGACTCCCATGCTGAAAGGCTCAATTTTACAGTGGAAATAAACATGTTTCAGCCTCATACTGAGTGGTAACTTAGCATGCCATCCGCTTGTCTAAATATGGTCGATTCAGGCTCCAAAAGATATTCATACAAAGCTGGACTTCACAGTCAGAGGGGTGATGCCACAATAGATACATCCACCATTCAAACTGGGTGAAACATCTTCAAACTTAAAACAGTCCACTTTCTGCTACCACACACAACTCCATGAATCAAGTATTAACTCAGCCGAGGTATTAGCAGTAACTGTGATTTGAGTACATAATTTTCTGCCAAATTTAACTAGCATCATTATTAACAGTAGCCAGTCAAAGACCTCAGCACAGTGGAAAAGGGGGCCAGTGGACTGACAAGACAAAGAGGACCTTCCCAGTTGGACTCTCATACAGACTGACCTACTTAGAGGCAATATGGAGGTGAACAGGCACGTCTACAGGCAGGGTGTGTCTGAGCCCCTTATGCAAGGCCAGGCTAGGGGGTGGGAGGAGAAGAGGTTGGGCAACTCATATGCTCACTACATGCTTACCTTTGCAGGAAGCAGGCTTAAGGTTGTGGAGGGGAGAGTTAAAAAGGTGAAGAGCAGCTGAGCTCTGCTAAGGGAGAAAAGTAAGCTGATTGCAGCGCCCACGTTCTGCTAGAGAATGCTGTATTTGGTATTGTGCTGGAGGAGAGCTGAACGCTGCCCTTGATGTTGGGTGTCTGGTTTTGTTCTGCGAGAGTTCACTATGAATTAGTTAAACGGCAGACTGGATATAAGGAAGCTATGAAACATGCCTCAGAGGGAGAGAATGTGTACACTCTCAGGCTTCACAAAGACTTCCGATATTCTGAAAACACTACACGCTATCACACAATTCCACCTACGCACATTCATCAATCACAAAGCATTATGTCGAAGGCATCACACACACATACCAACAGGCAATTAATCCTCACAAAAGAATCATATGAAACTAACAAACATTTAGTCTGTTTCATGTCTCTTTCACACTTGCACACCTTGAAGCGGTTCAGCCTCCATATTCATGAGGCATACTCCCTCAGCATAGCTAAAGCCCAGGATTTTAAGGTTTCAACTCAAATCTCAAATATGGTTTCAGGTTATGGATTTGTAACCCAAACTAGTAGGGAAATTCATTAGCTTTAAGCTGTCTATTTAAGGTTCAATTATCTTTAATCAAACTTCTTATTCCTGTTGAAACATGGTATTTACTATGATATTGTGAAATGAAGACATAAAAAAAATGCACACAAGCAATTACATGCACACTCACACAGTGGGGTACTGCCGCTTTGCCACGGTGGCTTAATGAATAAATAAGTAATAAGGACTTGGTTATTGGAGCTCATTAAAATGGGGGATGCTTCCAAGACAATAAGACCTGAAGAGGGTCAGGGGAGGCGGCTGTGTGACTAGGGCTAGTGTCATCCCCCCCTCCACACACCCCATCCCTCAATGACCTGACCACACAGCCCCAGCGCTCACCTCCAAATCAACTCTGTCAGCCAACCTTATCCTCAGCAACCCCACCTTTGCTGACACACAGCAGCACACGCATGTTTCTGAATACACACAAACACACACACACACAGTTGCAACCACAGCCACAAGAACACATACACACCTCTCTCATAGTTAATTACCACTTAGCTCAATCACGTGGTGATCTGTCCATAAGAGCCCCTCCACCTTCTTCCCCCGCAACACAAACAGCAGCACACATGCCAATTATTGATGAATCTTTAATATGGCGCTTTACAAAGTCTCATCTCATTTCCTACCACTGAGCCGGTGATTACACTTTTGAGTAGAGGTTTAAGCATCCAAAATGCATAAAATTGAGTAAGAATAAATTAACTTAATGTAATATCATTGCAGGCCTGAAATAAAGTGGTCTGAGCCATTTGGAGAAGAAAGCAAACTTTTTTTTTTTTTGCTCCTCCTGTCTTGCATCTCTGGCTGTATATAAACCCCCGGACAAAAAAATCCCACACCACGATAACATGTCAATAATGAGCTGAGGCCATCTATTGATCAGCTTAATTTTGCATCTATTAGCTAGGGAACGGCTTGCTCCGGGGGCGAGGGAAGCCAGGCGCTAACACGCACCGACAGGCTGGATGGAGATCATTACAACTGATGTTCACACACACGCTGTGATTGACATGGAGATAAGGCAGGAGAGAGCCCAGGCTCGCACGCCTCCCCACACACTAAGCTAATGATACACCAAATGTGCGCTTGGTGTGTGTACAGCAGAGTGTGTGTATGTGCAGGAGCACAGAGAAAGCGTCTATCTAGAAAGGGAGTAGGAGCACAAAAAAAGAGAAAAAGAGGAGAGGGAAAGCAGGCCACACGCCTTTGCTAATTGGCACAGTCAGACAAGTAAGCTCATAAAGGACAAAAAAGCATTTAGTGAAGCATCTCAGCTTTCTAGATTGCCTTATCAAGTCTGTGTCATTTAAATACAGTTACAAACACCACAGTAAAACCTGCCTTTGACCTGGAAGGCCACGGCTTCATATGATTCTTCCTTAATTTACAGAGTTTGCATAAGAAATTCAGTTGAGGCGTTCATTATGAAAATCGTTTGTTTTCCTGTGAGAGAGTGATTGCAAGTTTCATGTGTCAACACTGCAACCAAAGCAGATGAAAAAAAAGCTGAGAGAAGGTATTTCTCCTCCTCTAAGCTTTGCCTGACATTCTGCTTTTCTCCGAGTCAGAAAAAGTGAGGCAGAGAATAAAGGTCAGGATACGGTCTCTCAGAACAAGTTTAAGAACGTGCTGCAGGAAATCAAACGTGTTTATCGCCATTCCGGACAGACACAGCCGTAAGAGGGAAAAGTGGATCTTTATCGTAGGTGGAAAACTGATAGTGTTGCAGTTAGTTGTACACAAGTGCCACAAATCTTTAAATAACAAATGGAAAAATAAAAGTGCAATGCCCAGGTCTTTACTTGCGTCTGGACAGCAAGGCACTGGTGGATGTTGGAATGCCAATTTAAGAAATTACACATAATGGGTGACTCTGACAACCACTGTCCAATGTTTAAAAGTTGTGGGGGTGTGGTTTTCAAAGCTATACAAAGGCAGTTCAGACTGACCCCAAATCCAGCTTTAGGCCACAGCCATACAGAGAGGTCGTGTAGAAAGCAATACAGTTTTCCCCGCCTGCTAACTACCACTGCTGCAGCAAAGGGCCTGGCTTGGCATTGATGCAACAAGGTGCAATATAAGATGCTGCATGTTACCCACACAGAGTGGGAGAAACGAAGAGAAAAAGTAGGGCCAGGTGCTGGAAATGCACCTTTTACCTCAGCGCCTGAATCTTTGTGTACAGCATCTGTATACCTGAGTTTTTTTATGGGGATGAGATCTTGTTTTATGTCAGATTCTGGTTCTATGGAGGTGAGGTCAGAGGCACTAACAAAAAAAAAAAAACCTTGGCTACAAACTGTGTGTTTTTGTCAGCTGAGGGATGCAGCGAAGGGATCGAGGGAGCAGTGGGAGGAGGGAGGTGAGGGAGGGGAGAGGAGGAGGAGAGAGGGAAAAAAAGCCCTCAGCCAAGCCATCAAGTTGAACATTGAACTTCACAGTAGTAGCTGCCTTTCTATGCCTCTCCTTTTGATGTTACCTCCAAAGCAAAGGATCAAAGGCTTGGAGTGTGGCGTGGGGAAGTCCCAAGCTCTTAGCCTGCCAGCCTGTTATATATGCAAAAGTCTACGCCAAAAGAGAGAGAGTGCAGCAGAGAGAGAGAGAGAGAGAAAGAGCGAGAGAGGGTGCTCAGGAAAGAGGAAGCTTGCATGGAATGTGGTTAAATAGCATGTTTTGTGTCTAATGAATGACAAGGGGATGACGCAATCAGCCGGTGAGTTGCAAAATGACGTAGAGTGGTATGAAGTGCAGACGCGAGTTTTAGAGAAGCCTCATGCTCACACGGCTGGGCATGAAGGAGCAGAATGGGATGAGTTGGAAAGGGGTGGAGCAAGTGGTGCTGGCAGTGTTTGTTGCCCTCACAACTTCCCTTCATCCCCCCACTCCACCTCCACCCTCAACATGGTACAAAATTACCCTCCACACACACACACACACACACACACACACTTCCACCTTACACCAACCCCCAGCTCCTCTCCAACATCAAGGGGGTGAGAGACTGTGTCGTCTTGACATAAATATACAGTGTGCTGTTAAAGCGAAGACTACAGTAAACACAGCGCACATGAAACCCTGGTTGTGTCTCACTGGAGCAAAGACACTCACACAAAACACTCACAAACACACATACACACATATTGTGGGCTCAGCTGGGCCAAAGAGTCGAGCAGAGGTGTGCTAAAATTGACAAATCTCTACGAGACAAACACAATCCACACACATAGACTGACACACACACTCTCACACACCCTTTCCCCAAGGCTGTAGGATTAAGAGGTCCAGCTGGCTGACAGCAAGCCCTTCCTTCCCACGTATCCCGTCGATCTCACTCCCCTCCCTTCCTTATCTAGAGCCCCTCCCACACCTCCATCCCCAGGTTTGACAGCCAACCAGGCCACAGAGCATACCAAGAAGACCCACCTGAATTTGACACTGATAACATCAGTCACATATTAGAGGAAAAAGTATTTGAAGACATGGAAAATCCTCAAGATAAATATGAATGTTGGCCAGGGGAAGGCTACATATCACTGGCACCATCAAAGGGGTCTGCTAATCCATCTAGTCCTCCTGACAGTGATACTGGTTGTATCCTTCAAGATACAGATTCCTTGAGAGTCAAGGCATTGATGGAGGAGGAGCAGGGAAATTAGTCTAGCGGAGGAGGGTGATGATGATATTTAACATTTAACGAGCCCTGTTAATGAGGAAATAAGAGTTAGTGAAAGCAAGAGACTGGGGGAAAAGAGCAGAAGCTGCCATGTCCATTTATGCATGTCTGCAAAAAAATATGCCTCATGCTGCAGGGCGTTGTTTGAGTCATTATCATTTGTGTGCATGGATGTATGTGAATGTGAAAGAAAAAACATTCAGTATTCCAACATGAGTTATGAGTTAGGATTCTGTTAATTCATTCAGTTTCACAAATGCTTCATGTTAGCATGAATCTAATTAAGCAGTGATTAGAGAACCAAGAGGGAACTGAAGGATGATTACTTAAGTTTAAAATTCCTTTGGTATCTCTGATCTGCAGTTCCTTGTTAGTAATAAGCCAATAAAAAGTGTCAGTGATAAGCTAAACACTAGCCGACAATATTATCTCTAATGAAACTGCTTTTCCAAAACCAAAGTAAAAAGAATTCAAAGTTGGAGCACCAAATATCCTCAGAAGGTGGAATTCAAAGTTGCTCAGTTCATTCAAATAAAACTATAGAGCTTTTATTTCCAAACCAAAAAAATGATCCCTCACCACCTCTCATTCACGTTTACATGTATGGCTATTTTAGCCCCAAATGGGGAGCATGTGTTACTAAATGGGAAGTCCAAGGCTATGAGAACCAAACATTGGCTTCTTCAACTTCCCTGTTAGTTAAAGCCAAAGGTGACTGACAGGTCTTGTGCAGAAAAAAAAAATCAGGGCAAGTTTGGGTGAAGACCAAGCTATAGTGGCAGCAGCAGGCTCTTATTTCGGTTGGGATCACAACCAGAGGCTTTTAAAGCTAGACTCAAGGATGACTTGCCCCGATGGAAAGCTAATGAGAACAGAGAAAAATCTATCCAGCAATTCACCAAGATACCATCGACAAGGGCAAAATGCTACCACATATTGGGTTGGGTGGGGTACAGGAGGAGAAAAAAATAAAAACAGACAAGGCAGTGGTGTAAGGAAAGAATAAGAATTAGGGAGTGAGAAATGTAGAAAGGAGAGAGCAAGAAACAGAGGGGAGGAAAAAAAAATTCACAATGATGACACGTAAGTGCAAAGAGCGATTAAGGATTTACTTTCAAAAGGACTCCCATTGATCTTTTTTGATAGACCTGCAATAAATCAAACCGGATTGACTCGCATGAGAACCAAGCCTAATCCTTTAGTCAGATCCAGGAGAACTCCAACCAAACCAGCTGTTAATTTAGGCTTTACAAGATAAAGCAGGAGAAATCCAACCTGATGTACCCTAGGGCAGAGGCTTACATCATCTCTGTAAAGCAATCAACTTATTGCCAGTTTGGAGAGGCAATCAGAGCACATACTGAGAGAGGAGAGGAGAGGGGAGGGATTGCTGGGTGGAGGGGGAGAGGTGGAAAAAGAGAAAAGGGAGACGAGTGATGGCTGAAGAGGTTAGAGGAAAAACAGAAGAAAAATAATGTAAGCAACAGAAAATAAAAATCGAGTTCAGTTTAAAAATGCTATTTAAAAAAATTAATAAATATACCGTTTTTTTCCTGCATGCTGGTCAGATACACAGGTCTCCAGACTGAAACTTATCTTTGAAACCAAAAACATGTTTACACAGAGTACAACTCCAATTATCTCCAGAGGGTGAAGATGAAACAGAGAGAAGCTCACTAGCTGCTCACAGTAGCTCCCTGGGTTGACAGCAGGGACTGGAGGATGGATACAGTTCCCCCCATCCTCCACACTACCCTGTAATTTCCCTGGAGGCTGGCCCAGACCTTGTCCCCATCCCCAGTGGCCAGTGCCACCTCAGCCGGGTCCTACCAGCCGTGCTGTGGTTGCACCATAGCATAACCATAGTAATTAAAATGGTTATTTTTGTTTGGGGGAACGAGAGATTTTTTTTCCAGATCTGGGCGGAAGTATTGCAAGACACCATCCAGCCCACACTGACTAAACCATACCCATGTCTCTTTCAGTTGCACATTCTGTGTTTGTGTGTGTGTGTGTGTGTGTGTGTGTGTGTGTGTGTGTATTGAATATCACCAGGGTTCTACGAGGGTTTTAGTTCCTCTTCTTAACTGGGTGTATGACACCACAATGGAGGATGCAGAGGATAAAACCTAAAAACCACACAAGCACCCCCTCCAGTACGCAAACCGACACAAAGACTCATTAGCACACCAACTCCCCTGTCTTTAATGTCTTGTTTACAACGCAAATCAACCAGATCAGCACTGAAATCCAATCACAGAGCTTTGCAGGGCCCTTCACGTCGGCCTCACAAGAAAGCTGAGAAGAAGCAGGCCTTGTAGTCTCTGGACACTGTCCAAAGGAAACCAAACCTCAGGAGTCCAAACAAAACCACACATAAAATCAGAGTTAAAACAGCAGTCCCTATTCAGCCCATCCTGACCCCACCAGCGCACACACAAAAACATACACACACACTTTTTGACCCCTGCTTCTCTATCCTCTCCTGGTTACACTGTATGCACACAGGGATCATGCTGACTTCAACAAGGCTCCTCTAGAATTGCAAAATTGACTGAGGCTTGGGCTTTGACATGGGTTTTTTGGTGTATGAACACACAGGCACACGCGCAGGACGCATCCATGTAAAGGCTGCCACTTAAGCTCAACTCACATCAGCCTACGCTATCTTTAGCAACTGGGCTAAACTTTTAAAACCGCACAACAACTCTCCCCCCCTCCCAGTCAGCTTCCCCTGACTTCAAATAAGAGAGCCTGGCTCTTTGGCAGCGACTGCCCACTGGCACCTCCCTCCATGGCCACAAGGTCACACGTTTAATTACACAGAAAGTAGTAATCTCACCAGACAGATGGCAAGCAGGCCGCCTCTCAATTACTTTATGCCCAATTGAATCATTACTGATGTTATTTGCTAAAATATGGCACACAGAAAAACACTACAAAAACTGGATTTGTGGTACAAGTGGGAGGAGGGGGGGTTGCAGGGTCGTGGCCATGTTAGGACAGAGGCAGATGTACCTCTTGCCAAGCAACTACGATTGAGATCAAAAAGGCGTGAAGAATACAAGCACGACTGTGTTAGCTTTAGGGAAAAAAATTGAAGTTTAATATGACAGCAGTCGGTGCCAGAAAAAGCAGACCCTTATTTTTTCTCGAAACCAAAACTGGTAGAGAACATTGGCCTGTGTGGAAACAGTCAGCTCCCAGCAGCCCAGTTGAGGAAACCGCATGACAAGGCCAATTTAAAACGTGAACAAAGTGTCTGTCTCTTAAAACACGGCCAAGAAGGAGTTGAGTTTTCTTAGTTTTTTCCCTCTAGGACAACCATTTTGTCATTGGGGAGAATCCCACTGGGCTCAACTTCTTTCCTAAAAGTCCCTGACCGGCAAGTGTGAGCTGTCTCATCTCAGCATCAACCCATGTTCCCTGATGATGCCTCACTCATCATTACTTACCTCCTCCTGCCAATAGCTTCTGCGAACAATTAGAGGTTAACTTTCCCAGCGTCTGAGACCACAGAATCTCAATTTCTGGCCAGGAAGCTCCAATAGCTGAGCTACCTAGCCAAGAATCAAGATTCTCCTCAAGTTCAGGTCTGAGTTTTGCTCCTTAGTCAACACTGTTAACAGCAAGGCCTCTTTCAGCCCGTTTATGATTTAACACGACCACAGAGCTAAATAACAGCAAATTAACTGTGCTGACTGGCCTCATTAATGTCAAGTATAAAGTGGTTTCACTGAGATCATTTCTGAATGTGCAACGACAACCACTGACGTAAACTCAGTTGCCAAAACTTGGTTCTAGTGTGAAACAAAAAAGGCATGGCTATGGCCAGTATGATGATAAATTCTCCAGCCGAGTTGGGGTAACTCCTAATTACGCCTATGGGTGTCAGATTAAACCAAAAGTATTTGTCTCGTGCCAGGAGACTACATAATTTACAGCTCAGCATTTAATTCTAAATTTAAAATAGCATACAAGGACAGGCTGGCTCACTAGTTTAAATAACGTCACACCAAGCCACGTAGCATAAAACTACATGTAGTGAAAAAATTTACCCTACTGGTGACTGTAATAAGTCTGGAAGCTAGCCACTAACTAGGAACAGTTGTGTTGAGAGGCACTTATGTAAAATGATCTGTGGGAGCATATAGAAAACTTCCATGTTTTTTTTTATATTTCTTAGTCAGGGTGAGGAATTCCACTGGCCTATAGATGGCAGCCAGCAGTTGTTCTCCCATGAGGAGGGGGAGGCAGGCATCTGGGAAGAAGCAAGCTCTGCATATTTACGGCAAAAGATTTTTAGTTTTCAGGACTCAAAGTGATCCCAAAGGCAAGTGCAGAAAATGAGAAGAAAGGGTCCACGAAACTTCCCTAGAAGGCTCAGAGGACTTACAGTGATGACTCCCAGGCACATCCACAACCCCACTACCCTGAGAGGATGGGGGAGGTTTCCTGCTCGACTTTCCAGTTGCCTTGCTTGGGAGAGAAGCTGCACCAGTTTTGAATACCACAATGCTCAGAGTACAGTAGGAAGCCAGAGACATTTACAGGAGGAGGGTGGGAAGGGAGTTTAATGATGATGGTTCTTCACCCAGGCAAGACTGAACCTGACAGTGACATATCTGGAGTGAAAACACTAAACTTCACCAAAATAAAGTTTTTTCATTTAGTTTCCTGAGATTTGGAATTAAGCAACCGATGTTACACAGAGAGCCACTAAATGCCTCCTATGGTCTCACATCACCAGTGAGTTAATAATGGTATGTGTGCAGGTCCTGTGCACAAAATGGAATTTTGACCAGAAATTATTTGGATACTTTAAACAAAATCTGTTAAAAGTATATAATAATAAAGAAGAATTCCATCATTTCCTCCAACAGACAAGAGCACAGAAAGGTGCAGAAGGTGCATTCGCAAGCACGTACTATACATCAGGCATCCATCACCCTTAAGCCACAGTATTACAGGGAGGCCTGCCCATTTCACCCCCCACTGGTAGGGAATTCTAGCTGATGCTGTCTCCCAATGGCCCACACTTGACCGTGGGGCTTGCAGTCTTTTCCCAGCTGCTGTATGGCAGGCATGGGCCACAGTGCTGGCACCTGTCTTTGACAAGCCCCGGCATTCACACTGACTCTGGTTTCCCGAGGCCGGCTGCCTGGCAGTCAGGTGACATATGCTAACGCACACTTTCTCTGACACAGACTGCACACACATACACTCTGGCAATCCGAATCTACTAACCCAAGAGGCACTTAAGTATGATCCCAACCACTTAAAAAGCATCTGCATCATAGTGAGAGAGGTCTTAGCCTCGCATGTCTCTCTGTCTGATAGCTAACCCTGCCCTGATTCAGGCTGTGGCTTGAATCTGTAAACCAAAGCTTCCCTCAACGCCTCTCACCCGCCCAGCGAGGCTCTAACCACTGTTTTTGCATACCACTCAGCTTGTGTAACCGTTGAGTGTTTTTGCTCCACCAAGACAATGGCTTTGTAACAGACTAAGCAGAGTAAAGACATCTAATGTCAATGCACTGGAAGAGTTGATAAACAGAGATCGGTCTACACTATACGAGAAACACAGACGAAATAAAAATGTAAGCAGTGGAACACTGAAGTCCCTCCAGGATAAAATAATAACTGTAACACAGATGAGACTACCAGCAGCAGAGACAAACACCGCACAGGCCAAAAGCAAAGATTTCTCAGGTGAACCAGTCATGGTGTATATACACAATGTAATTATAATTCATTTTGAAACTAAAGAGTTCAGAGAGAGTTATAAAGTCAACAAAGATCAAAATGAATTGTGACCCCCTAAGACTTTAACCCGCTCTTTTTTTTTTTTTTTTTTTCAAATTTTTTTTTAAA
>VUQH01036692.1:0-12780 GCA_015106775.1 Etroplus canarensis | reverse complement strand
TCTGTGCCAAATCAAATATGCGGATTCATGACACGACTTCCATACCGGATCGGTCGCGGCCTGGGTTAACAATGACCGCCTCCGGTGCCGTTAGCCAACAGGGTGCCGGTGGAAACTATGCTACTGCTGGCCGAGGGAAGAGGATGCAAGGGATAGGGTGCAATGGAGGCAGATGATCCGCTGTGGCGACCCCTAACGGGAGCAGCCGAAAGAAGAAGAAGAAATCAGTGTAATTAATCCATGTTAAAGTGAATCCAGCACAATGCCCGTGACCTTTTAAGACTATTCTAAGAAATAAGGCAAGGCATGATGTCATTGAATAAAACAAAATAGTGTCAGATTTTCCCTGCAGCTGGAGGGTTCTTTTAGGGCAAGTAAAAACACAGTCCTGTTGGATTCTTTCCTCATTGGCTGCCTCCCTCTTTTTCTCTCCTAGTATGTAATTTCCTTTTTTCCTCCCTACTGTCTTTCTGTTCTCATGTTCTTTGTTCTGTCTAGTGTAATGACTGGTAGCTATGGCCAGAGGCAACTATAAAAAGGTTGCTGTAATATCTGCTGATTTTGCACTCAGCTTGAACTCTTATTGTATGTTTTTTTTTTTTCTCTCTAATGGTAGAAAGAGAGTAAGGGAAGAGAACCTGGATTTAAACCCACAAGATTGCAAGTACATGCTTTGTAGTTTAGTGAGTTGCACCACAGATCTGTAACAGCTCCCACTGTGTTTGGGAATTTCTTGATTCAAAATTCCCATGAAAGAGCTGGTAGGCTTTAAGGTTAATGTTTGTTACCTCTGTGAAAGTTCTTATCAGTTTGTTACACAGTAAAATTATTCACAGTTGCCTTATGGAATGTTGGCAGTGGTTAATGCTAGCATTTTTATTTCAAAGTCTATGCATTCAGGCATAATTTGCCAATTTACCTGCCAATTTACTTTCTGCAAAACACGTTCTGCAAAGACGCGGTCTGGTAGGTTTAACAGTGTGTAAGTGGAAAAAGTCTTTGCAACCACACATAACCTTGCAATTACTCAGCTTCACAGGATTCAGTAGATGAACTCCTGTTTTTTATACTCAACATGTGCTGGCTTCCCCTTCCCCTAAATGTGGAGCATAAACACATTGGTTTCTGCACTCCATTTGGAAGCTTCAGCCTTAACGTTTTAGCTGCCACTATATTGTTTTTTGGAGCCTGATGTTATGATATATGGATGAGAAGATAATGTGCTAAGTTATCAGCTGCACCAGGACACAGCTCTAGTAAGCTTGATTAGGAAGGTGCACCAATGGGCAATATGGATGCAATACAATTAGTACTAATGATGTATGCATGTCTTGGATGTTCTGTACCACACAGCAGGCTGTATTATTTGTTAGATATTTCTCTGAACCAAAACATCAATGACTGTGAATTGTAACAGTCCATCACAATTCACACAAACACTCATTTTATGAGCATTACAGTCCAGAACAATATTCTGGAAAGTGTATTGATTCTATGTGCAACTTTAATTAAATTATGATATGTAGTTGAGAAGGAGTAGCGATTCTTGTGAATTGTGGATGGACAACGGCTGCCTCGCTGTGGTATTAGCTTAGTGGTCCTTCAGCTGGATGAACTAAAAATGTTCCAAAAGACATAAACATAGTCGAGAGGTCCAGCTCAGTGTCTGCTAGGCCTCATCTCTAAATTAAAGCATCTGTGTCTGTAACTTTAAGCCATAATGAAATTAAAAGAGGGGAATTAAAAAGTCATTAACATGAACAGTCTGGCCAATTACTAAACTAAACAATTACTAACTTGGCGTTAGCTGACAATAAAGAGCCGTATTCATTTGTGCGAGAAAAATCAATGCTTTTTAACAGCTTAATGTAATTTGAAAAGGGTGTATGTGGGTGTCCATTTATAGGTTTTAGCAACTGGTATGAACACACTTTGCTTCAGTGTCTGAGAGTGATTGTGTCTGTGTGTTGTGACGGCAGTGCAGACTGTAGACAGAGGGACAGTAGTGTGTTGTTTTGCTGAGATGATGATGCCACCATCTATTCAGTAGACTGGGGCTCACTGCCAGTGACAAAGTAAAGCCTGAAGCCATTGTGTATTTCTAACCGTAGTGGATTGTAGACCAAGGACATCACTTTCAACTTCTTGGCCTTTCTAAAATATGCATTTGAATAAAAATTAAGTTTTAATGGGACTTCACTGAGAAAAAGATTGTAAAATGGCTGGTTTCAGTTTTAAAAAGTCTGTATGACACACAAATCTGCTGATGATTTAAAGAACAAAATATGTAGAAACTCAAATGTGTGATTTCTTGTAAAACAAAAGTAAAATGTTATTTTTATATGTTTTAAATGTAGATGATAAATTAAAGACATGATTTTATTATAATTCTTTGCAGATACAGTAGGAAGACTGAAACATGATCTGTAAGAGCACTTGTTTCTGTTGGGGCCACTTGACAGGCAGTAGAGGTTATATACACTGGGATAGGCATGTTGTTCAACCTTGAACTGAGATCATTTCTTAAAAATTAAGTGTAAATAACAGTAATAATTCTTATGGACTTTCTTCAATGATGCTGGTTGTCCCCTGCCTCTACACTAACAGCTGCAGCTTTAGAAATCACATAGGAAGACAAACAAAGGGTCGGTCCTAAATTCATGTGGACATCAGTAATATTTTATGTTTTTTGAGCTGCTGATTTTTCCTGAGCCACAATAATTGAAGCTTTCTGTGTGGGGATGGGCGCTACACTCTCATACATATCAGACCTCTGTTGCCCCTGTGACCCAGTTGTTTGGCACAGTGTGTGTGTGCATGCCAGCCCTTTTCCTGTGTTTATGTGTGTGTGGTAGATGTGCCACAGCAGTGACAGATGGAGCTTTGGTAAACCCTGACTGTAATGCCAGATAATAAAGCTTGGATTCCCTCACTTAAGTGTGTGCAGGCACTCACACACAGCTACATCATGGCTGCCTTGCGTCTTAACATGCAAACACACACACATGTGCACACAACTGGCCATCTCTCTGCTGACATTTGACACCAACACAACTTTTATCCCTCCATGCCACTCCCTCAACAGACACACACATCTTGTTTCTCCCATCTAGTGCCTTTAAGTCTACATTCCAAGTCAGCCCTTTTCCATTTGGTGCATAGTGCAGCAGCAGATGAAAAGCTGAAGGTCTGTGTGATGCTTAAGTGCTGCTGGACATGTGTCTCAATGAAATTCCTTCAGGGCTTTCATCAACTTGATCCTTTATAGGAACAGGAATACAAGGAATCTAAATCACAAATTACTAAACCATGGCTAATTTTTTTTTTTCAGCTGTTGCAACCATAAACCTCTTACCTAAAATGCATTAAAAATTGTATGCTACATACTAGAAATTCAAATATCCTCAGTGTCAGCATTCCTAAAGTGTTTTGGATGGGGGAAGTAAATTAAGTGACTTTTTTTGCTTTATTATGAAATTTTTTACATTATTTTAAAATATGTAAAAATAGACTGTAGAGCAAAATGGATACACTCTGAGATTTGAGCGCTCTTAAAACTAAAACCACATTAAGGGAGAAAAGGTGTAACAATATGTTTCATAGTGTTACAGAAAATACTGATAAGCCAACACTGTGAAAGTGAATTTGAATAATATTCTTGTTTCAAATCTTGTTGATGGTGCTCAGCAGTGGCTCAAGGAACATGACATGAAGCCCAAGGCATTTGACCAGCCTTCAGACTTCCCAGATCGCAGTCCGATTAAGCCTCCATGGAAACAAACTCAATCCATGGAGGCCCCGCTCCACAACCCACAGAACCCAAAGGATCTGCTGCCAGTGTCCCAGTCCCAGACACTACAGCTTTCCCCCAGAACTCCAGTATCCTTTCCCCAGCATGTCAGAGCAGATTTGGTAGCATAAAGGGGATCTCTGTAATTTTAGGCAGTAAGTTCCACAATGCTGAGCAGTGTATGTTTTTAAAAAACCCCAAAAACAATAAACCCACTAACAACATGTAGAAAAAGTGGTATCACTACTTATAACCATAAAAAATCTCTGTAATTTACCTCTTCAAAGCGCTGCTTTAATGAAACAAATATCCTCTGTCTCACTCTCTATGGAGAGTTGAATCCTGTTTATGGTCTATAAAAGTACAAACATTCCAATCTCATCATTTCAATAGCTTTTACGGCATTTACAATTGGATCACATTTTAGGGAAACAGGCAGGAGATATAGCCTCTATTGACATCAGTGGACTACGATGTCACTTTTCTACTTGCTCAGCTCTGCTGTGTATATGTCATGTTATGTCTGTCTAAGGCCATCTCTGTATGTCATGCTCACTCACTATGTCCAGCCATGTTCTCCTTGTTTTTGTTTTCATAGTTCTCAGTCAGGGTCCTGTATGTGCACTTGTCTGTATATTCACGTGTGTTTGACTTCACATCAGTCAGCTCTCCAGCTTCCTGTGGCTTTGAACTTTGACCAGCCACCAGTACTGGCAGCCATCAACAAGCAGAGAACAGCTGGCTGCTGTCTTTGAACTGACAATGAGTGTTTAGCAGTGAAAACCTGTAGGAGCATGACTACAGAACAAAGAAGCAGGATGTGTGTGCATCTGTCTGATGCTAATGGAATACATTAGCGACAGCAGTCTGGCTTCATAGGACTCAATTAAGCTGTTGCCTCTACTGCTCCTCTGAGTTGGGGTGACCCAGCAAACTAAATGTAGGACAAAGAGAATGTTTGTGTGGGAAAATGTGGGACTTATTAATACTGCTGTGAAGAATTACATTTTGTTTAAATGTGATGTGAAAATATTTTTATACTCATGTTGCTTTGGTTTCAGTGCAAATCCATCAACTGAGACATCTCTTTTTGACCTACAGGTTTCTTGTGCGGTGTGAGCCAATTTGTCATTGTTTTCCACAAAATTCTGTGTAACTTGTGACTATGCGGTGGCTTGCAATCTTCCACCTTGAGTGTAGCATATGCAGCAAAAGATGTTGATGTGCTAATGTACAGGAGTGCCATGATGGCAGCGTTTGTTGCTTTGTTCACATTTATTCAACGTAGGCCAGATTTTTTTGTACACTTTCTCAGTGTTGGCTTTCAAAGACTAGAGACAGTAAAAATGTGGACACCGTCTCATTATTTAAGACCTGAGGACAAGGAATACAAATACTGTAAAGGTCCCCATAGATAGGGACACCTGGTAACTGTACTCTGAATGTTCAACCAAAGCTGCCCTTATAATTAGGTTAACTCTAATCTCATGGTAATATAGATATTGCATGGCAGCAGTGTTCCATATAATGAAATTAGAGCTGCATTGCATTCTAGAAAACAATTTTAAAAATGACCAAAATACCCTGATAGAGTTGGTAAATTGATTCAAGATTACATTCAAAAAAAGAACAAAAAAACAAATATTAGGACATGTGAAATATCAGTGCACTGAAATTGGTGCATTAGATAAATGAACAAAGAAATCAGTTTCTCATTTTTGTTTACACAAACTGAAAGCATATAAAACGGTAAGAATGGTAAGAAGCTCCTATTAAGTGAGCAATATGCTGAGATTTGCCTGTGGTGTTCTGTAATATACTCACTAATGTAATAGCTGTGATCAAAGAACAAAACAGACATGACTATAAATCAGAGCTTTTGTCAGATTATTTACAGAAATGCCAGTATTAATCCCTCATTGCACAAGAAGCTGTGTCAGAACTGCAGCATGTGCAGTAAGTGTTGAAGCAGGAACTATTTGATGCTTTAGAGATGTTTACATTAATGTTCTCCAAATACTGTACTTTTGACCAGCCCAGGAGTTTGTTTACAACTTTCGGATCATGTCACTGCATAAGACTGACAATAATATAATGTCCACTCTTAGAAAGAAACTGATAGAAAGTACTGAAGAGTGTATGATATAAGCGTTTGAGTTTATTTTGTGGTTGTAAAATGAAGCTGTGCTCCTGAGCTTCTAGCACAGAGACATCACATCCACAGTATCAGCTACTGCCAGGCCAACACATTAAATATGTAGGCATGTGTAAAGAAACCCTGTCCTACATTTCATGTTATTAAGACGGGATCACCTCTACTCATTTTTTTTTTCCCAACTCCCTCCCCTCCTGCTCCTCCTTCTCCTTCTCTCTATCTTTTCACCCCTCTAAATCCAGAACTTACGCTTTCTCTCATACATACAAACAAGAGTTCAACTGGGGATATTCAAGAGTGTGAACTGATCAGGTTTAGATCTCTGCAATGTGGTGTGGAAATCTTCTCCAGCTGTATATTAATACTGAAATCATCCATGTATGTAGCATATATGCCCTCACTGTGTACTTAAGTTATTTTAATTGCTGAATAGTATTAACATTTTTTTTTAAAATAAAGTATTCTTAATAAAGTTAAACTGTGTAAAATTTAGTCTTAATGCATAAGGTTGTGGGGTTATATGTTATAATGTCCCTCAGATAAGCCCCTGAAAAAAGGATGAATGAATTGGGGAAGGGGTGTCAGAGCCTGGGGGAGGGGTGCAAGGAGGCGGGGGACATTCTTTCTAGGCCCCCCATAATCACTATTTGTGTTTGGCTGCATTGCCCCACTTCCAGTGTGTGTGAGTATGTGTTGTTTGGTGGGTAAAAGGGTTCACTCGCAGCCTAGCCGCTATAGTTTAATTTCATTCATTCCACGGAGGACAAAGCGAGGAGTTTGAGAGTTTCAGCAGCAGTGAAAAGCTGCCCGACGCCTGAATGTCTGATATATCTGCACCATTCACCCATATAATGCTCAAATCATGAGCACTGCAGTTTGTTTCTGCTAAATGAAATTTTTCTCAGCAAATGTTCATATATTTTTTAAAAAGTTAATATCCATTTAAATTTTTTATAAAGCATGTCCAAGCACCAGAAAAACCATAAAGAAACACCAAAATACATACTGTTTCCTTCAGAATCTTGTTAATTCAAAACAAATCACTGAATTGGCAAAGATTTTTTTGCATGCAAATCAAACTATTTCAGACATTTTAAAGGATCTCTTCTTGGCTGGACTATCTCTATCACTTTCACAGCATCTTTACTGACTTGTATTTAACAGTAGCAGCTGAGTGTAATCCTCCTAAGGCATGGTGAATGTAGGAAATAGAGCTTAACAAAAACTCCACCTGTTTGAAACAGCAGATGCTTCCATAAACTGGATACAGTTTGAGGTGAATTATTGCTGAGGCAAATTAGTACAACAGTTCATTATATTGTGGGTTTAATGCTGTCTTAAGATTTAGTTAGAGCCGTCTCTAAAATAAGTTAATAGTTTGTTCAGTGCTTGATTTAAGGTCAAAGATACAAATGCTTACATGCTTAAATACACGTCTATCCAGAGAGTCTGAGAGTGCTGCACATGTCTGGCTGTGATCCAGAGTTTGGGTTTTAGCCAGAGCTTACTGCCTGACACATCGGACGGACAGCTGGCCCAGTGATCCCACAACACACCAAAACACACACCCTGACATATGACAATACACTTGCTCACACACAGTCTGCCTCATACATATCATATAATGTTGAACATTAACCAATAAAACATTTACTTTTAGATCACCTCTTCAGCTCCTGTAAGCTTTATCCTCTCAGAAAAATAGGTGTGCTCTCTTTAGCATTCATCACTTTGTTCAAAGGCACTAAGAAGACAGATTTTAATGCATTTCCTCTGTGGTCTCTGCTGTAGTAGAAGCTAATTATATACAGTTGCTGTTTTTGGTTAAATTACAGGCTGGTTGATTTTGCTGGAAGCTCTGTGGTCTGTTTGAGTCTAATAAATGGAGCTGGATTATTGCCAAGCTAGTCATCTCTCTCTCCCACTTTTTGACCTTTTACTTTTTCCTTCTTTGTTTCTTTTTAACCTGTTTGTTGTATTTTGTCTTGGCTCATTCTCTTCCCTGATTCCTCCATTTCTTTTGCTCTTTTTCCAGTAATACTTTTATTTCAGTGAGTGCAAACAGTGCAGGTCCTTGTTAAAAAGGGCCAAAGGCCAAGAAACATCCTGTAAACAACTGCTTATACTGTAACACATGTTGACTACACATAAAACATGAGTCCTACTGCCTATAGTATGAGTCACTGTCTAGCCAATGGTATGCTGACAGGCTGTATGTAGCATTACTGATGGTTTAAACTCTTAATCCGTGTTGTTTCTACATCATAGGGAGTTGCTGCATAGAACAATGGTGCCACAGATTAAAGAAAGAAATGTCCAACAAGCATCACCATGGGCATTTTTTTTTAACAAGTACTCTTAAGAATTTTATTTATGATGGAGGATGCTAGTTCTCTGATCACCTGCAGTTCTTTAGTCTGGTATGAGTGGATTGCTTTGTTCTTCAATTTGGTCATTCCGATTTTATTTTACCACAGTCTTAAAAAAGTTTTCATGCCATTACAAATTGTTTTTAGTTGTTCCACTCAAGTGAGTCATAAGGCCATCCTATTTTGTTTCATATATTTGTTTATGACCAGCTAATAACATTCTTGTTTGCCTCAGCTGAAATTTGCTGCAAAATAATTAATACTAGACTTGCTGAACATAATATCATTGTTGATGCATGCTAGACTATTAAGTTAGTGCAGGCTGAGACTTTGGCACTCATGATTTAATGATTTAAAGAGGAAGCAAGTAAGGTTAGTCTCAGAGAAATCAAGTCTGAGAAGAGACTTCACTTTCAGGATTTGATTCAAGTCCACGTGTCTGATTACCTGACAGTGTGACAGTTTAAAACGATATCTATAGCCTGTTTATCAAAGATGGACATAACCTCAATGGAAGTGTCTTAGAGCTGCATTATTTTTAATGGCAGCAGGGCCTCTTGAAGTCGATTTTGTATAGAAGTCTATGAGAAAAAGACCTCACTTCTCACTTGATTGATGACCTCAGGAAAACTTTTCATGAGTGTATTGCCTCAGTTGCCAGTTTCAAGTGTTATTTAATTGAAAATAAAGTTCATAATGTAAATTGTTGCCACATTTAGTAGTAGTAGTAGCATGGTGGTGCAGTGGTAAGCACTATCACCTCACATAGGTTCCTGGTTGGAACCTGTGGGGGTGCTTGTGGAATTGCCATGTTCTTCCTGTGCCCCTGTGGGTTTTTCCAGGTATTACAGCTTCCTTCCAGACTCCAAAGACATGCGCATTAGGGCAACTGGTGTTTCTAAATTGGGCATGGATGAGAAGTAGATAAAGTGCTTGAAGTGAATAGAATAAAACACTGTATAAATGTATAGTTTAAAATGTACTTTGAGCTGTCAGTAAGGCTACGGAGGGTGCATATATATGTGAGTATGTTACATTACATAAAGCAGAATCTGCTTTGAGTTATGGCTACCTTGTGATTGATAAGATGCTGCCATATGATCAGAAAAGTATTTGGGGATATCCAAAATGCTGAACTGGCTTCATCTTTTATATATAGTTTATGGTTATGACAGAGAAAGCTGTGGAGCTTTTAAACCTGTTCACTGATCATGACATACATGCTCGAACACTTAATTCAAATTATTCTTGATGAGGTTAAAGCAGTATTTCAGCCTTCTTTTAAAGATGCCATAATCAGTCTTGTGTTGCAATTTTGGGCGGATGGCTCCTTTTTAAAAATATGAACAGTTTGTTTGGGTTGCACTTAGATGGTAATTAGTGCATCTTACTGCCAGTTCCACCATACTGCTTGTAAACCTTGCCACACTTTGCTCACACCAGTCGCAGTGCCAGCCTTTGTCACTGTTCACGCACATGCTTCATGGTGATCCTCCATCATACACAGTGAGATGACATTAAAAATTCTCGGTTTTCATTCACAGATGCACACATGACAATTAACAGCCCAATCTCTGTTTTTGGCATATATGGGTTACACATGGCAACCAATTCAGAGAGGGAGAGAGTGCTTTTTCTCTCTGTCTCTACTTGTCTCGAAAGGTTAAACGAGATTACTGTAATCCAGCTTGCCCAAGAGAAGAGGAAATCCAAATGCCGTTTACTTCATCCCCTGTCTACCTTGCTTTTACCCCTTCCTCTTTTTCTCCTTTTTGGATTTCATTCTCTTCTGTTTTTATGTACTCTGCCCTCTTTTTTTTTTTAATCTGTTTAGCCCCATTTTATGCACTCCATTTGTTAAAGATTAAATTATATTTATATTAAAAATATAGAATTAGTTATTCTTTAACTCAATTTTATTTATGTTTACAGTGTGTAACATAGAGGCAAGAAAAGGTTCAAGAGACATTGACTGGACACAAGTAATAAAAAGTTCAGCTGCTGTTATATTGGAATATTGATACCATAACAGTTCAGATTTCTGAAGTGGAATCAGTTGTCTCTAATTGGAAAATGCAATGTTAAAAATATGATCAAGAATGATAAAGATATTGTTTGTGTGGAGACTTTGGTTTGTAATGTGTTTTCTGTTTCTCTGTCTAGATGACATTGTGCAGAAGGAAGAGACTCCTTTGTATGCAGCAGAAATTGGCTCTGAACTCCAGAAACAGTTTGCCATCCTGCCAGGTTGGTTTGATTTCTCTCTCCTGATGGTTATACATGCAGTGGTTTAGGGTAGTTCTAAAATGACAAGTTAATTCCTCTTGGAATTGCTAAAATTTCAAGTGGTCAGAATGTTTTGCCACTATCATGTAAACCTTGTTGCTGTGCATTCTGAAATATTGTACATACTATAGAGTTGTGAACTATAACTCTTCTCAACAAATACAAACTTTTAATCACGTTTTTCTGATACTAATTTCTTGAAAAATACAACTCAGCATCACATTTGACCAAAGACAGCAAAACAAATCTGACTCAAACTTGGACAAACTTTGTAGAACTCTGATAACTGCATTTGTGACATGATTAGATAAATATAATGTAATGCAACTGCATTTATATAGCTCTCCTCGAGCCTTACTGACCACTCAAAGTGCCTTTGACTGCGTCACATTTGAACTATACACTCATATAGCACTTTATTTTCTACACTTCAAGCACTTTATCATCACCAGTTAACCTAACATGTATGTCTTTGGACTGTTGGAGGAAGTCATACGACAGATATGCCCAGAGTCTGGGCCTGGGGCCAATGGTGGCCTGAGATCAGATTTTGTATGATCCCTGTCTCCTGTCATAAAAAGTATTTATTAATGGACTGCCAACACTGTCAAACAGAATTAATAAATTATAAAAGTTCAAAATGCAGTTTCTCTTTTTATCATAGATCACATGTTGCCGCCGTCCTATTTTATGAGCTCCTGAATAACTTCTGCCACTTGACAGCTTTAAAAAAGAGAAAAGTTGATAGTGAGGGTGCTGCTTTCAGGAGAGATGGGAACTGCAATATTTTTCACTGAAAACTAGAACAGTTGTGTTTGCCTAATTTGCTAAGAGAATTTTGTTGTACATAAGGAGCTCAGTGTAAAGAGATGCTGTCAGACAAAACATGCTAAGATGTCTGACAAGCTCACAAGATGCGTACTTACAAGTAAAGCAGCTCAAAGCTGGCTTGTCCTCACAACAATGGTTGTTCATGCAAGCCCATTATTCAATGAAAATGCTACCAAGCCAAGCTATGAAGTGCCATGGAAAACCTTTTTTGGAGGCTGAGTTTATCAAAGACTGTGAAATGAAAATGGTGGAGAACATTTCCCCCAAGATGTATGTAACTTTTATGATTTTAAAAAATTGTCAGAAGGGACAGTTGCTCATTTCTATCACCTAATGGCATAAATTTGCAAATTATTGGAAGACGATTGTTTCGGTCATCATATTGTCCCCTCTTTGACCTCAGACCCTCCAAAGCCTTAAAGGTTTGATAAAATAGCCTCAAGTGGCTTTTGCATTATGTAAGAACTAATTTTAATAAATTTCATACTGGTTGCTAAAAGTTTGGACACCACTGCTGTAGGAAGTACCCAGATGAAGTCCAAGCAGGCACAAGCCGAACATGCAAACCCCACTCGGAAAGGTCACAGCCACGGTTCGAACCGGGAACCTTCTTGCAAGGAGTTGTCAGTACTAACCACTGTACCAATATGCCACCCAAAGTGGAAGAGAAGATGGAAGTCAGGCAGTGGATATCTGGAATAAGGTGATAATCCCAACTGAAGAAGAAAGAAGTGTTAGTGGGCCACGATTATATAGCAATGCAGTGAAAGAGATGCCAGTATCTCCTGCACACTGTTGAGTGGCAGTTCTCTGATATGAAGACTCGGTGACTCAGTATTGCTTCCCCAAGAATTGATGATTAATTATTACCTAAACCAGAGGCAGCCTGGAACTTTGTGGATTCTTCTTTATCTGTCAGTCTGGTGCTGAGTCTTTGTTTCACAAAGATTAGTCCCATTTTTTAGTTTTCATTGTATTCTATTGTACTTGAAACCAGCCACAGGGGCCCACAAGCCAGTGTAGTCCTAGTGCCGGTCCCAAGCCCGGGTAAATGGTGAGGGTTGCGTCAGGAAGGGCATCCGGCGTAAAACCTGTGCCAAATCAAATATGCGGATTCATAACACGACTTCCATACCGGATCGGTCGCGGCCCGGGTTAACAACGACCGCCTCCGGTGCCGTTAGCCAACAGGGTGCCGGTGGAAACTATGCTACTGTTGGCCGAAGACCAAGGAGGGGGAGGGGGGAAAGCGTGTTAGGAGGCAGAGAGAGAGAAGGAAAGGTAGGAGGGTGGAGGTGAGAGTAGGGACTTTAAATGTAGGGACTATGACTGGTAAAGGGAGAGAGCTG
>VUQH01036685.1:0-10615 GCA_015106775.1 Etroplus canarensis | reverse complement strand
TACGGACACAAAAAAAAAAAAAAAAAAAAAAAAAAGAGAGCGATAACAGCTGGGGCAGAAAAGACTGTAAAAATTGTCCAGCCTGTTCTGGCTACCCAACGCTATTCAAATTTAAACCCTAGGCCTAGCTGACAAATGACCTGCACACACACCCACACACACACTCCCTGGAAACATTCCTGCTCCTTTGACTCTCTAAAATTAGATTCATGCTTGATAAGAAAGATGATCACACTATGTAAGCATAAGGCGCCAAGTCATACTATTTGGAAGACCTTACAGCAGTAATATATCATCAGTTTATTGACCATCTACATGTAGAGGCTTTATTTGGATCTCTACTTCAGTGGTAACAGGCCTATACTGTAAGCAGGCTTGTTTGGATCACTTCCATCTGTCCTTTTAAAGTAACTATATTTTGCTGTTAAGACAGATTCAACACTTCCTGTCTCCAAAGCTGACAAAAACTATTTGTTTTTTAACTGAGCTTTTATTGCGAAGCCTTTACAACAACAGCCAGACAGTATTTTAGGAGAAGAACTTGTATGACATGTTTAACTGGCATGCACACTAGATTGACAGAAACCAGCGGTTTATTCACCCTAGTTTTTGGTTTTTACTTTACTTCCTTCTGTTGATCATACCTCAACAATGGCCATACCCAGAGTCATTCATAAAAATGAACAGCTTATCAAAGGTATTGCTTCACTGCTAATTATTTTGGTTTCTGGCTGTCATACTGTTTAAATTATGACATCATGTTGTGACATGTGCCTAATAATCTTAAGTGCGCTGATGACTAGGTGACAATCAGTCTGAACACCATCCAATCCATAATTTGCTCACTCACATAATTTTAAAATATGACAAAGATTATCCGGTCTCTCATTCAACTTACAATTCTGGAATACTGAAACACAGCAGTAAGTGAACTGACACCGACTAGTGATACAGCACCGAATTTATATGTTGTATGTTTATTTATGTTGACTAGTTGGTCCTATTGGACCATATTGATGAACATCTATCAGTAAATAATAATTAAATCTTTAGACAAGCTATAATAAAAAAAATTAAATGTTAATTTTCACTTTAGAGTTTATAAAACCTATTCTACGCTTGAGTCTTAACAAGAAAGACCAGAATTTCAATGACATAGTAGCTCATCCAGCTCACAATACCTGTCAGTTCACAAAACACTATAATGTGGGAAATACAGAATGAAAGTGATAAGTTTCCTTGTCATTGCTTGGCTGTATTACATAAACTGATAAAAACTGAAACCCTCTGAGAAGTCAGAGGTTCATAAACAGTCCTATTTAGGACAGTGGACCAGTTCTTGACTGGCCCCCAACATAGCTTAATACATTGTTGTGCCATAGATAAACCTAATGACACCATTTATGTATAGATGGTAGAGGGGCACACACAAATACTCACTTTATGAACATTACAATCTAGACCAATGCTCGACGTACTCGTAAAACAAATAATATCACCTTGAGCACAGGATGCATTAGGTGACAATTGCTGGATTTAATTCTGACCAATGTGGCAGGAGGAATCGTGATTCTTGTGAATTGCAGAGTTTTAGTTCATCTGGCTGAATTGGTCCTTCAGCCAGACGAACTAAAAATGAATAGATCATGATAAGTCGCTGCAAATTGTGTGATGAACTAGTTAATGTTTTTGAATCTATTGGCATCTCTGCAAGAAGAAGAGTAAATGAGCCTGTCTCTGTCTTAAAAGCTCTCCCAGCCCTTTGACACAACTTAACCATAATAAACAAGGTACTGATGAGCTGAAGAACAAGAGGTGGTGCTACACTTACTTTCCATCTTTGAAGTATGTTTTGAGGGTGTCACTGAAACTTTTGGAGTATTTCACAAACTCCTTTTTTTGGTGTTCCAGGGCCTTGGAGTGCAGAAAATAAAACACAAAAAACCCATTAGAAAGAAACAGAAAATGTGAAACAATTGCAGAAGTGGTAATGGTTGTGCATTCGTTACTCACTCTGCGATTCTGGTACTGATATTTCTTAATGACATTGTTGACTGTGTCCAGGAGCTCTTTTATGGCGCTGGCTATGTCTCTGTGAAGAAAAGGATAAATCAGTAAGAACACTGAACTTACAACACAAAATCAGGACAAGAATATTTAGTATAAAACAGGTATGAACCCCCTCCCCCTACATATTTCCAATGCTGGATGCTCTGCTGCTCATTATCTATTACTTTCTGACAAAGACAATTCCAAACTCTCAAACCCCAGTACTGTCATGGATCAGCTCTGCAGCCCTACCAAGCCAACTTTCTATTTCAGTGTTACTTTTAATGTGCACAAACTAATACACCACTATTAAAGTTTTCCTGGGGAGATCATCCAACAATTTGACCTGACCTTTGTAATAAGGGCAGTGATGTTATTTGCATTATATACTACAATAATTGCTGGCTTTAAAATGCAAAACATAGTAGGCGTCGGCTGACTTTACACTTCCTTGTCCCCTTGCTGCTTTCTACCACCCATTCAGTTGCTACTGCTGCAAAGTCAAATATTCTAATAGTGATCAACTTACTTTACAAATACCAAGGGGGTGTTTGGATTCCAGATGGTCCATTATATATATATATATAGATAGATAGATAGATAGATAGATAGGAAATATAAGAAAATAAAACTGTATAAACCTATATGTAAAAAATGCTATGCCCCATTAACATTCAACGTTAAGACAGTTAAATAGCAAATATAATTGTATTTGAAAGACATAAATATGAAAGATAAAAAATGAAATAAAATAAATTAGCCTTAAGATCAAAGTAAAAAGTGCAAAAGGTCACATTAAATTTTATGTACAAGATACAACCATATGAAAAACCGTCCATGTATTAAAGGGAGGAATTGTAGATTTTGATGGCCACAAGTAGGAATAATTTACTGTGGTGCATTCTATGGTACAACATGACTGTTGTAACAAAAGTGATCAGCTGATGTGAGTACTGCACATGTGACTACAATGTTCTGAAAATAGTTGCTCAAATGTAGAAAAAAGGTCACAGAATGAGACACATTCACCTTTCTCCTGTAAAGAGGAAGTTAAAAGACAACTACAAAATGACAGAAACGTCGCTAACACTACACAGTTCAAAGGGGAGGGGTGTGGTTTATAAAGTTATGTTCCATGGGGTCAACGCGTTATGCACCTGCTAGCTGCTGATTGTGTGGTGGCGGCTCAATGAAGGAGGGAAACGGAGAGAGACAGCACATGAAGATCATGTGAAAATTCCGCCATCTTTCAGTTCTGTGTGTATCACAATATAGTAAAAAATATCGGTTCCAAATTAGGTTAAAAAATTATTATAATACAACCTCAGATGAACCACAACACAAGACATTACACCATGTCAATGTTCATTTAAAAAAATGCAGGTGTGTGAAAAACAGTAGGGACACCCTTAAGTACACCCTTAGGAGTTAAGAGGGTAAGTAGCAGCCAGGTGCTGCAAATTAAATACATTTAATTAACTGATCATCAGCCAGTGGGACCACCACTATAAAAGCTAAAGTTCTGGTGGTTTTCGGGTGTGGAGCATTGAGGTGTGTGTTAAAAAAAAAAGGTCCTGTGGTTTGCCATGCTTGTAAACTGCTGCTGGAAACCCTGAAATGTGTTTGGGTGCTTGTTGCTTGCACTCACTTGATAGTTTGTAGGAAGCGTACTCTGTCATTGATCTCATCAGGGATTTTGCTGAGGATGTGTTTAAGAGCCCTGGCCTTCTCGTTTAGGTCCTGGAACTCTTGCTCCTGCCGATCGATCATGAACTCTGTGGAAAACATTTGTTTAACACATCCACTGAGAGCGAATCATTTAGAGACCTGACACAGCATGTAAAGAGACATTGGATCAGACTACAACACAGATGTGTACCTGATAAACTGGAAATTGTCATAGCATAACCACTACCAGATGCATCAAAATTAATCTCGTACAAGACTGTGCACCAGATGAGAAAACAATTCATGTTTTAACACTTTGTGTGTTTGATGCACCAAGCACACAGAACTGTTTCTGTAAGCTGCCAAACCAAAAATGTGAACCTTTAATTAGAAGTGGCTACAGGCAAAACGATACAGGGCATCAGCAGAAAGAATGGGGAAAACTGGCATCCTGACCTATTATGTGCGCACTGAGAATTTTGTCATTGGCAAGTCAAGGATAGTATGGACTTCCATGGTATTATCTGACTGTATGTAAATTAGGAAGCTGTGACTAACATTATGTCTGCATGCATCTTAGCTAAATACAGAAGCATTAATACTAATTCTAACTTTCTAACAGCTAACTAGACTTGTGGTGATAAAATAATCCAAATTTTTTTTCCCCTGCACCATTCATTGTTTTCAGAGCCTAGCTATTTCCACACAGGAACTTTCAACAGCACAGCAGAAATCAGGCTGGCAACATGTTTGCTGTTGCCATTTCTGGTATTAGGACACAATAGGAAATTCTCTGCATCAGACACATAATAATGTTTGATTTGGCAGAGCCTGCAGGAGGTTGAACACATGGTGTCCACTCTTGCTGTGAACTTTAGCATGCTGTACCATTACCTGCTCTATTCTCCCATAGGCTTTATGCTGGCATATACAGCTGCATGGAGAACATTTTAGGGCTGCAGTATATGTGTGAAAATGGCTCACTGTCTCTATGCTCACCTTCCACATCATCAGCTGCCATGCGCAGTAGGGATTCAGTAAAGTTGATTTGGACATTCTTTTTCTCCAAGATCTTCATTATAATGTCCTGAGTCAGGCCAGGATTCTCCCTCTCCGCCTGACAGAAGAGGAGAATCACACAGGTGAGGATGACAGCTAAGCAGCTCAGTTTGTCTTTTCCATTAAAAGCAGGAGGGGGCTTAGTTGAAGGCACACAGGACATAGTTAGAAATTTATTGAATGTCAGGTGTCCCCTGTGTGCAGTTCAGAGGAATGTACAAAAGCGCTCCTCCTGAATAATTCAACTTTGCAATATACCAGGCAGAAAGCAGCAGGGGCAGCAGAGAGACTAATCAGAGAGACAAGTGAACAAAAGACCCACAAATGTCAAAGTAAAACAGCTGTAAGGTGATAACATCTAACTTTGGTTTTTACAATGACAAAGCTGCTTCTCCCCACATTAATATTTCAACTGCACACACTGTGAACACAACTGGGCATTTGCAGCAGTATAGAGGCAATCTATGACTGACCACTGCGCCTTCATTATCCCGTGAAATCTGAACATCATTCTGATAATAACAAAAAACTCATCTGATCACAACAACCAAGCTTGAATATTAGCAACTCTGCTGTTCTATTAATATCTGCTGAGTTAATTAGCTTAAATATCAATCATGAAACTTGAGGTTCTCAAGCTAATGAACATTATACAAGCCTAATCTATAACTGATAATACTAAAACTGAAATTACTGCATTTTACATGATGGCACAAACACAAAAGTACAGTTTAAGTTGAAATTTGTTAAAGGTATCAGCCTTTTTAACGTTGTGCATTTATTTTCTTTTGAGGGGGTCAAATGTTGAAAGTAAAAAAAAACCATGAATTCAAAAAAGGTATAGAAAAATTAGCAAAACAAAAATATTAACTACGAAGAACATATGTTGTTTTTACAGATTGGGTTTTTTCTTAAGTCTGGCCAGCAATATCTGTTGCAAAAAATGATGGACAAATGAATGCAGCAACATTACTCTAATTGGAGGAACATGCCCTTCATTTGCTTATGTGCCACCTCTCCTCCAAGTTTTATGAAAATCTTTATAGCAGATTTTGCATAATTCTGTCAGCCAAATGCAACAGAAACACAAGTGCTTACAAGTGCTTAGAATACCCTGGATAATCCTCCTTTCGGACAATTAAAAAGTGAACAAAATTTACCAAAGTGGCATGATGTTTTATTCAATAAGACCCAAAATGCGTGACTGAGCCCATAAACTCATCAGAAAAGTGATAACAGAGATCAACTCCAAAGACCCATAGACTTTTATCAGGTTGGCTCTTTGTGCAACTGCAGGTATTGCTCCCTAGTGGCCATTAAAATGAATGCAGGTTTAAGGCACTTCCTAAGGCTTTAATGTTCAGACACAGAAGGAACTTCAATTTTTTATACTGTCTGTCCATAAAACCTACATTGAGTGCATTGAGTGTTGTTAAAATCCCTCATTGCACAAGAACCAAATGAACGGGAAAACCTACAGCAGTGCACAAAGGCAAAGCAGGAACGAAGCTTAAATTTATAGTCTGGGTTGTAATTAATCATTTAAATTTTTTGACATTTGTGAATGTGGAAGTTACTATCAATGACAACAGTCACAGCCAAAGAGAATATGTGTTCCCTGTCACAGGGCCCTCAATCAGTGATCTCATTGTTGGAGAGGAGGGCATCAGATAAAAAGGAAATGCATCTGCAGTGTCTCAGAAAACTGGAATACCGCTCAGATTATACAAAATGTGAAGGTGTGATAAAACTGTTAATTTATGTCTCAGGTCATCTGACTGAGACACAGTCTTACCTTTATGAAGGCTGCTCTGAGAGTCTGAGCTGCTGATAGATTGATCCTCTCCAGCTAAACAAAAAAGAGTCAGTATGTTAATACTAAATCTGGACATGTTGGGCCCATCATTGTTATATGCACATATTTTCCCATCCTGATTGAAATCATTGTCATTAAAGATATGAATTGGTTGGGATTTTGGGTCAACATGGGATCTAGTTTTGATACAGTCTGACCTTGATACATGAATCAAGGTATTTAAGTGTGACAATTGCAAAAATTCCGATTGCGTCATGATTCGTCCTTATTTGGTAGATCAGCTGATCTATCATCTGTTGAGCAGAGTAGCTCTTAAATCTTAAATTCTCTAAGAGGTCGTAGTAAAAAAAAAAATCCAGTGGAAGCTGCCAGTTTTGCAAAGAACAGAAGCACGTGCCCTCACAAATTCACCTCAAGATGGAAAAATAACGCCCAAATGTAATCAGGTTTATTCATTTACATAGTGCGATTATTATTTATTCTGACTGGTAATCATCAGACAATATGATATTATCACAACACTTAACTCACAATATTCCAGGTGGGGACACAAGCCCCTCTCACCATGGAGGGTTGTATCAGGAAGGGCATCCGGTGTAAAACCTCTGCCAAATAACCAATGCGGATTAATCCGCTGTGGCGACCCCGTGGTGGAGAATACAAGACAGCAGCCAAAAGGTCCTTATGATATTTCCATTTTAAACCTTCTGTGATATGCTGAATATTACAATAAACTATATAACAATATATTGTGATTAATCAACATTTGCCAACTCCAAATGATGTCCCAAAGGCAAACTTTGTCAATATTGTTTTTATCTAACAAGATAAAGTTCTCTGTTTATCAGGGCGGCCGTGGTGCGGAGGTAGAGTGGTTGACCTCTGATCGGTTGATCGCAGGTTCGATTCCCACTCTGCCGGCCGATGTGTCCTTGGGCAAGACGCTTAACCCGATGGCTTGGTTAGCGCCTTGCATGGCAGCTCTGCCGCCATCGGTGTGTGTGAATGGGTGAGTGAGTGTCACTGTAAAGTGCTTTGGGCCTTAGGAAATAAGGTAGATAAAAACGCTATGTAAGTACACACCATTTATCAAACTTAAAAAAAATTTTTAGTGCAAAATGGGATTGTCAAGCACACAGACTAACTTTAAAACTTGCCAGAAATGACAAACTGAAATGTTTGTAATACAGCTGAATCCAATTTAAATGAATGCAAACAAGTGTGGAGTACTGTACTATTAAAGGTATTCTGAACAGCATAGCAACTGGAGAACTTCAACGAAGATGTAAACAATGTAAGTGGACAGAAAAAAGCAATTGAATTCCTTATTGTAGAACTAAAAAGTTCAATTTGTAAATGCCACTTATGTCATAAGCTATCAATATTGAGTATGCCTGTATCAATAAAATATTCCCATGCAAAATATCGTGATACTATACTGTATCATGTTTCAATCTGCTGCTATAAAATAACACAGAAACTGTTTTCCAATTTCAGATATTCCGGTTCAGCAACAAAATTTATATTCTATCGCTATCCTTTAAGATCTTTTTTAGTTTAGCAGCACTTTGCACTTGATCCATAATTGAAATACAATTTTATCAGTATAAAAAACTGAAAATGACATGTGAATACATATATATGTGTGTATCTTTGTTTCTGTTACATTAATTATCCGGTTAACAGTCAAACGCTACATGGATAAACTGTCAAATGAATTACTGAGTATCTGCATTTTCTTACAGACATTTTAAACCTTGCTGTTTGCCCTCTTCAGGTTTCTTCTTTTCGTTAACATAGAAACTTCTTTCACCAATATTCAATGTTTTACCTCATTGAAAACTGGATACATCACAGCGTACAGCGTCATGGATACCATGGAGTTTGTCTCCGCTTCATTCTTCATCTCCTCCATTGTCATCCTCCAGGGAGGAGCAGCTCTGGTTGAAACAGTGAGGAGGAAACTGCAGCTCACATACACTCACACATACACTCAGCCAGTCACACACACACACACCCTGAAAACCACTCAAACTCCAGAAGGTATAGGAGCCTGATGAAATAAAAATGACAGAGACAGTTAAGAAGTGTTAAAGATAGAATGTGCAGATGGTAGTGTATATCTGCGAAGTTTGGTTGTTAGTTGAGACACACCGATCCAAACAACTATAGTGGCAGCAATCCTGACTTGATGACGTGGATTATATTTTGGGCTATTGTTATCTTACATTAAAAATATAAATTCACATCATCATTAAACTGATACTCAGATTGTACTCATTGAAAAATTGATTTATAATTTTTACTTTTAATATGTCATCTTTGTACAACTTCCTCACCATCAAACACAGAACAAAACTTTCCAGTATAATAAATCACACCAGCAAAATAACTGGTTCACCCCAAATCTCTATCCAAGCTACACAGCCATTGAGGACCCTTCTCACCAACTCCATCATTCATTAATGTCCCTCCCATCAGGACAGGACTACAGAGCACCGCTGGCCTGAAAGATTACTTATTAGAAATCTTTCATTCCCTCAGCAATAGCTAGCCTGAACCGCACAAAGGAGTCACTGCACAATGCGTTATTGTTCTTGACTGCTCATCCAGGTGTGCTTTTAGATGTGGAGTGTGTATTTTGAGCTATGTCAAAAGAAGAGTTTTTGCCACCATTTAAACAGACGATTTATCTAATCGAATCTAAAACAGATTTACACTTTGTCAGTTTGTCAGCACTCACCTCAATTTCTATTTGACACTTCTGTATTGCAATTTCTATACATATATACCGCAATACCTGTGAATACTGTTTAACTAGGCTAAATTCAGTCAGCCTGGAGGGGGAGTGTGGCAGTTTAAATGACCAAACAGCAACGTGAAAATGAGAGTTTCTACGTAGGGGAGGTTTCTTATTAGCACAAATCTACCATATTTCTTAATTATATTTATATTCTCCTAATAGAACAGTTAATTGGCGACACACGATAGGAAGTTTGGAGATGTAGCTCAGATATCAATAACATTTAGGGTTCGTGGTTAGGCTACTCAAGTCCTTGCCGCGCTCATGATCTGCTCAAAAACAGACTTAAAATTTTCAGAGACATAAATTAGATTATTATTTTCACCCTCAGTGTCTGGCGCGATGGCTAACCCATCAGCAGCTATCTGGATGTACACAGTCCATGGTAACAGCTACTCTGTTAACTGGACGCGGTTAAATTGTGTTTGCTGTTTTATTTAAGACTGTTAAGACCCAGAGTCGGAACAAATGGACGATAGAGCAGAATATTTATCGCGATCTAGCCGTACAGACATCCACTTGAGGCCTGTAACCGAGCGAAACGCTAGCACTGAGGAGCGGAGCTTCCGTGCTAGCTCCGGTAAATTATAGATTTCTATCAAACACGTCAGCGACCTGCTTTAGGACAGGCGCGTAAGTTACTGTATGTGTGTCAAATGTGTACTGATATCTACCTTTGCTCTGACTTCTTAAATGGGCTGCTTACGCCGTCGGTAGCCTTTTTAGCTGCTGTGTTTTCTCTACAACTTAAAGCGGAAGTTTTTTAGGACTGGCCCGAGCGACATCTTCCGGACCTTGCTACGTAAACATGCTCCGTCCAATCAAAGAGCGGACAGGTTAAGCGACTCTGACGTCATTCAAATAGTCACATTGTACACGTAGTAGCATTTTTTAGTTATTTTGGGGAAGCCTTATCGTCCCATAAAGAAAATAACACACCTATGGTGTAGTATTGTCTTGTCTTCTTCTTCTTCTTCTTCTTCTTTCGGCTGCTCCCGTTAGGGGTCGCCACAGCGGATCATCTGCCTCCATCTCATCCTATCCCTTGCATCCTCTTCCCTCACACCCAACCTCTGCATGTCCTCCTTCACTACATCCATCAATCTTCTCTGTGGTCTTCCTCTTTTCCTCCTGCCTGGCAGCTCCATCCTCAACATCCTTTGTCCAATATATCCACTATCCCTCCTCTGAACATGTCCAAACCATCTCAGCCTTGCCTC
>VUQH01036684.1:0-18509 GCA_015106775.1 Etroplus canarensis | reverse complement strand
TTTTGATTTGGCAAAGTTTTTATGCCGGATGCCCTTCCTGACACAACCCTCACCATTTACCCGGGCTTGGGACCGGCACTAGGACTACACTGGCTTGTGGGCCCCTGTGGCTGGTTTGAGACAGGATGTTTCTAATTTTGGCAATATTGCGCAGATGATAAAAGGCAGTCCTACATATTCGTTTAATGTGAGCACTAAAGGACATATCCTGATCAAAAATGACTCCAAGATTCCTCACAGTGTCACTGGAGGCCAAAGTAATGCCATCCAGAGTAAATATCTGGTTAGAAAGAGTGTTTGAGGTTTTTAGGGCCAAATATAATGACCTCAGTTTTGCCTGAATTTAAAAGTAAAAGATTACTGGCCATCCAGGTCTTTATGTCTTCAAGACAAGCCTGTAGTTTAACTAATTGATTTGAGTCATCTGGCTTCATGGATAAATATAGCTGGGTATCATCTGCATAGCAGTGAAAATGTATGCCATGTTTTCTAATAACACTGCCTAAGGGAAGCATGTATAACGTAAAGCGTACTGGTCCCAGCACAGAACCCTGTGGGGCTCTATGGCTAACTTTTGTGTGAAAGGAAGACTTCTCATTTACATACACAAATTGGAATCTGTCAGATAAATAAGATTCAAACCAGCATAATGCATTCCCTTTAATACCAACAGAGTATTCTAGCCTCTGTAGTAAGAGGCGACTGTATTGAATGCTGCACTGAGGTCTAGGAGAACAAGCACAGAGACGAGTCCACTGTCAGAAGCTATAAGAAGATCATTAGTAACCTTTACTAGTGCGGTTTCTGTGCTCTCAATCCAATCGAGAATTTGTGCCTGGACTTGAAAAGAACTGTTCATGCCGATCCCCAAGCAACCTGACAGAGCTTGAGCTGTTTTGCAAGGAAGAATGGAGAAAAATTGTGACATATCTACACAGACTCAGTGCCAAAGGTGCATCTACTAAATACTGAACTAAAGAGGGTGAATATTTATGCAAACATTTATTGTACCATATATATTCTTAATTAATTGACATTAGTCTGTAAAACTCTGTTTTCACTTTGACACATGGAAACATTTGTTTGCTAATTCTCGTCAAACAAGCCACATTTTATTGACCATGATTTGACTTATTAAAGTAATAAAAGGGTGAAACATCCAAGGGGGGGGGTGAATACTTTTTATAGGCATTGTAATATTATATATTTCATTTTCTCAATTAGATGTAATAATTCTATTTTATCACGTGAGACAATTCAGGCTGTGGTGAGCATGTCATTGTGACTGGAAGAAACAGTTTGGCATTTTGGAAGATAAACCTATTCACTTTCTTGAGAAGAATTATGTAAAAAGATTACTAGCACATCACCACTCTCAGGTTTGCAGCTGAATAGCAGCAAATTAATTTTGCAGAGCACAAATTCTTTGAAAAAAGGGAAACAGCTAATCTGGCACATGACTGTTAAACCCAATCTGTCCTTTTTGCATTTGTTTTTCTCAAAAATTAATTACATGAAATATAACCTCATGATTGTTGAATGTTAATGGTCCTTAGCTGAATTCTGATATCCAGCTGTCTCCCCCATTTTCAGGCTTTGTGCTAAGCTATGCTAGCCAGCTACTGGCCCTAACTTTTTGCAACTGTGAAAAAAAATAAGAAATTATTAACCTTTTTGAATGAACAAAACATTTGATGCATAGAGATAAAGCTGATATTTTTAATTCTCTTTTCAACAAAAATATCATCAGTTGTGATATTCTTGTGTATGAAAAGTAAATACACCCTTGGTGCCAGAAATGACTTTTTTCACCATACATTTGTACTAGACAGACATAAAAACTGTATCATCTAACCCTAACTCTCCTACATACAGTACAGTTTACAAATAGACAGGCAACAGACAAACTGACAAGCTCCACTACAGAGTGTCATCGCTAGACCCTGAACTATGCTCACAGATCCTACTGTTAATTCACAGACCCTTCTCCTCAGAAGACCCTGCTTTTGTTTTTGGGAGTACAGGATTTTTTATGAGTAGAAAATAAGGCACAGTCCAAAGAGTCTGTTTGTCTTTAAAGGTGAAGCTATCATGTAGCTACTAAACGCCTCTTTTGATGACACCTTCTCTTAAGAAAATGAGTGTCCAATTCACGATATAGCAAAGTGGGAGAACAATCTGAGAGCTTCAAATTGCCCTCCCGCCACAGAAAGAAACAGTGACGTGGGTTTCTATACGGCAGAGAGGTCAATACGGTTGGCTGAGTTGGTGCTCTTATCCCATGTGTTCATCTTGGTGGGAATTACATCCTCCTTGTGTCCGTTCATCTATAATACAACAGGTATACAGAGGCTGTTAGACTCAAACAGTCATTTCTGTTTTATCAAACTTTTTACCATCAGGACTCACAATGTCAGAGTTGAAGGGCTTCACATTGATATTTCGGATGGAGCTGCTGGTAAGAGACCACACCTTTGTTTTGTGTTTGAAAGCAGCTCTGACCTACAGAAAGAAGTAACAAGAAGTAACACTGGTAAGTCAGAACTGGTTGCGACAGTGAAAATTATTCAATCCCTTATGAATTAATACTGTGAAATTCTGGTTGACTTGTGTGTGGAGAAGTCAAAATATTTTATGTGTAGCGCCATACCTCAGAGTTGAGAAGGCAGTGAAATAAGAAGACAAAGAACCCCTGAAGAAGAGAAAAAATTTAACATAACAATTTGCTGCAGTCATTTTAAAAATAATGATCTCATAGTGAAAAACCTACTTGCAGTGAGTTGAATATTGCAAATATATAAAGGAATGGCAAAGACTGTGTGTTGACTGCAAGAACACCAAAGATCCAGGAAATGCCTAGTATAGGCAAGAGAACAGCCACTGCCTTTGCAGTCAGCCTGGAGACAAACCAAGAGATAATGTTGTTATGTAATTAGCAGTTAACAAAATATATACATTTTATAATTTAAAGAACATGAACCTGATTATTAAAATAAACAAACTCACTTGGCTGCATTGGCATCTCCATGAACCTTATAATTCTCTCCGCTGATTCGAGATATGATCCTGGTGACAGATATCAGAATGCCTATGTTCACCTGGAACAAAGAAATGTTTGAATAGAATGCAGACTTACAGACTTGTTGTAAGTTAGGCAACAAATTGTGACTTGTGAAAAACAGCAAATGCTAATTCTTGCAAAGTTCTCACCACAATAACAAAAAGAGCTGGTGCCACAAATGCCCAAATGGCTCCATTCTTCAGTGAGAGCCAGCAGCTGAGGAGAAAAAAACAGAAGTTACATGATGAATTACCTCATGATGAAACAGTCCCAAAAATTTTACTCAGTTTTTTTGGATGGTGGGTTAAAACCCATGCATGTAATCAGGGTGTAATCAACAAAACACTGTATTATTCTGTATTGATTATTGATGAAGGAGGATTGCAAACACCTGAACAAGAAGCCAATTAAGTCACTGTTGAAATTCACCAAATTTGGTGTACATAATGAAAGAGAAGTTATTTATATACATCACTATTTATATACATCAAATGCAATAAAAATCATATCAAGTGTATTGCTGTTTTTATGATCCATGTGGTGCTGTTGCTGCATTCTTTTTCATTTCTGCATGTCTTGTAAGCCACAGTGCTCACAGTTTGTAGTCATCCTGCATCTACTAAAGACAAATCCACAATACGCCGGAAGACGCAGGCTCTAGTTTCACATATACAAGCATTTTTGTTGTCGGATTTTTTTTTAAGGAACAGCCATCTGAAAACTTTAATATTCCCTGCCACAGAGCTATCCTCATTCCATTTCTTTACACATCTGAGTAAAAGGATTTCTTCTAAACTGCATTGTGTTCCCCTCTAACTAAAGGGGAAATTCAAATATAGCATGACACACTGTTAACCAAATGCTATTGAATAACAATTCCTGTTTACAATTTCTTCCACAGGTGATGTCATTATTACGCAATGGCAAAGAGCTTTAATGGAATAAAGTGAATTTCCAATTCCCCATAGATTTCTTTAAGCGCAAGTCATACTTACTTGTCAACTTTGCCATAACTGTCGAGAGCTGATGTCATGGACACTACACAGATCAACAATGGAGAGCCTAGTACAAAAAACAAACACACATTCACTTACAGCAGCTACATCTAGACTTACCTGTCAGAGCCCATGGGGCTAAAATATGACGTACCTTCCAATGACCACCTAGTTGTCAGATTGTTGCATTGCATTTACTGTCTATGTAACTGTTCAAATGGTGATTGTGTCTAATATACAGAGCATAGAACAGCAGGCTTATTATACATACTGTTAATTTTAGTTTGCAGTAATTACAGCATATATAACAAAATTCTATTTATCCAATAGTTGTCCAATAGTTGTTCATTTTCTCTAAGGGATTAGGGTAGTGCTTAAGACACACTTAGCAGTCACTTTATTAGGTACACCTGTTCAACTGCTATTTAATGTAAATATCATGGCAAATACAGGGCAGAAACTCAGTACATTTAGCCATGTAGACTATCTGCTAAAGTTTGAATCAAGTATCGGAATGGGGAAGAAAGGTGATTTAAGTGACTTTTCCAACACAACCAGCTCTAATGTTTACAGAAAATGGTCCAAAAAAGAGAAAAATCCAGTGAGTGGCAGTTCTCTGGGCAAAATACCTTGATTATGCCAGAAATCAGAGGAGAATGGCCAGACTGTTTCTGCTTTTGCCAACAGGAAGGCAAAAAGTAACTCAAATAACCACTTGTTAAAGCCAAGGTAAGAAGAACAGCATCTTTGAATTCACAGTATGTGGAACCTTGAAGTAGATGGGCTACAGCAGCAGAAAAATCACAACAGGTGCCACTCCTGTCAGCTAAGAACAGGAAACTGAGGTTACAATTTGCATGGGCTCACCAAAACTGGACAACAGAAGATTGGAAAAACATTGCATATTCTGATGAGTCTTAGGTTCTGCTGTGAGATTTGGATGGTACGGTCAGAATTTGGCATAAACAACATGAAAACAAGGATCCATTGCCTTGTATCAATGGCTGGTGGTGGTAATTTATTGGTATTTTATTGACAAACTTTGGGTCCCTTAGCACAAAATGAGCATTGTTTAATTGCCACAGCCTAACTGAGTACTGTTGCTAACCATGTCCATCCCTTTATGACCACAGTGTATCCATGTCCTGATGGCTGTTCCCAAGCAGGACAATGTCACGAAGCTCAAATTATCTCAAACCGTTTCTTGAACACGACAATTATTTTACTGTACTCAAATGGCCTCCATAAAGTCATAAGAACTCAATACAATAGAGCACCTTTGGGATGTGGTGAAACAGGAAATTCCCAACATAGATGTCCGGCCAAAAAATCTGCAACAACTATGTGATGCCATCATGTCAACATGGACGAAATACTCTGAGGAATGTTTCCAGCACCTTGTTGAGTCTATGGCATGAAAATTAAGGCAGTTCATAAGGCAAAAGTGGGTCAAACCTGGTAATAGCAAGGTGTACCTAATAAAGTGGTTGATGAGTGTAAATTTCATTGGCAAAAAATGCCTACAAATACTTCAAGTCTGCTTTTTTAGTCCATGGTTGCTTGCTAGCAGAAAATTTCCTTTCTTTTCCTTATATTCACAACTCCACAGAATGCCTTTGATTACATGGACTTTCAACCTGTGGGTCCTGCAGGTCTGGGGCTTGTGCACTCTCCCGGTGTAATATGTGAAGAGTGCAGAGAGGACTCAATATGCAGGACTCCAACAGACCAGGCAAGAACAGTGAACTAAAGAAGGATTTATTAGCTAAACACTCATACGTAAAACAAATCCAAGAGTGGGGACTACATGACCAGAGTATTCATACACGCAGGGAACAACATGTACAACATCACACTGAACTAAGGAGAAACAGTATAAATAGACAAGGACTTACGAGCAACAGGACGGAGAGAAGCAAAAGGGACAACAATCAGGGGCAGGAAGCAAAATTAAGCGCAATGCACAGGACAAGACTGGTTACCAAAGTAAAACAGGAAATGAGGACCATAACTGAGAAAGCAGACACAAGACTAAATTTAACAGAAGACATCAACAAAGACAAACTAAGCACAGCCACTAAATACACATGGGAACCCAGGAGGCAAGGAAGGAATGCAAAACATAACTACTAGAACTCTGAACGACAGGAACATAATGAAGACACAGAAACTACAGGGATATGGAAGCCAAAATCATAATAAAATGTGAGTCAGTAAAAGCAGTCTGGAACAAAAGAGAACATCAACCTCAAAATAACTAAAACCCAGAATAACCAAAGACAGAGCATAACTGGCAAACCAGGAGAATCCAAACTACGCAAAGACACTCAAAAACATACAGGGGCTTAGACTCACTAGAAGCACAAGGGGAGCTAAAATAAGAGACCAAACCAAAACTGCATGTAACAAGAACCTGAGTACAAAAGGAACAAGGAGGTTGAACACGAGGAAACATGAAGACACAACTAGAACTAATAAAGTAGACATGGTCTGGGGCTGGAACAATGGACCTAAAACATAAGCGATTTGGAAGAGAGAATTGCAACCAAACTGGAGAAAAAAAACCAAAAACAAACTAGAATGGGACAGAAAAAAAGAAAAACTAAACATCCTAGAAATAAACAAAACACAGCCCCACAAAGACAAAAACCACAGACCATAACACCTGGTAGTGGTTTTATTATGTACTATGCTGCTAATTGCTCATTTCCCTGAAAATAGGCCTTTATATTTCACTGCTTTGATCTTTTGGCTTCTCGAACCCTAAAGGTTTTTTAGTACACTGTGCTGGAAGGAAAAATTTACTTTGAGGGAGGAAATGAACAATAAAGTAGCCAGCAGTCTTTATCACATCTAAAAGCAAGCAGCAGCAATTCATTATAAAACGTGTGTTTATTTTCTTTGCAAAACAGCTATTCTCCTAGCTGACAGACAAGTCTCCAGCAAGAAATGTGCTGTGGGAAACACAAAATGAAAAATTACTCTGGCCAGAAGAAAGGAAGTCATAAAAAAGGGATCGTTTTTCCACAAATGGGTTCAACATGTAAAAGAGAGACTGCGCATTTCCCAGCAGCCAAAGAAGGTATATGTATGTTCCAGATTTGTTTTAGCTGTCCATCACACTCTAGTTCAAAGAGATCAAGAGAGGTAAAAGATGTACTAGAACGTCCTGTGACTTCACACAGGCTTATTTAACATTGACGCAGTTGTTTACATTTGAATAAACAATATATGACTAGGAAGGTTCATCTTAGGGGGAGGTAGCCTGAGGTTTTTGAATCAGATTTAGGACAACAAAGTAAGATGATTTTAGGACAGAAATGAGAAAAATATTACGGAATAAGAATCCTTTTAAAATGGGATTTACATCAATTACAAAAAAAACCAACCAAACAAAAAAAGAAAAAGTGAGGCAGACCTACCCCAACCGATGGCATAGTAGTAGACATGTTTGCTGTCCTCTGAGCCAAACACTTTGACCACCATACTGTAGAGGTGGAGGCCTTCCACCAGCATCCAGGCAAAGGCACTCAGAAAGAAGAAGTGAAGCAGGACAGCCATTACCTTACAAGGCAGCTGGGAAACAGAACAAAGGCAAAGCATTCTCCTTTAATATATTTTTTCATAATTTTTACGCTTTATCTTTCAAAAATCCACGTTTACTTTCATTAGTGTTATTTACTCTGTTTTTCTTAAAAGTTTACACCATACTGTTACACTGATTGTCTTTTACACACATTATATATTATTATATATTCAAATTATCTCCCTGGGAAACTCCTCATCATTAATGATTTAATCACCTACATTTTCATCATCCCATATTTCTACCCCTTCTCATTATATTAACAGCTGTAAAATTATTATCACATTGTTACTTCTGTCACCATTATGCTGCTAATAAATGTCACCACCACCATCAACAGTGAGAAAGGTACTGTACTGTGACCTACCGTGCCTGGGTCAAAGCGAGCACTGATGAGCAGTAAGCTCTCAGCCACCAGGATGGCGAAGGACAGGTTGGCGTGGATGTGGTAACGTTGGTTACGGATGGTACTCACTGACCTTTAAAGCAAAAAAAGGAAAGAGATCACTTCCTAGATTATGTATCTAAACTATTATATATGTATCTAAATTTTTTGTTTTGAAATAAGATGCACACTGCATGTTTATGACCACATAGGGGAATTTATAAAATAAAATATACAGCACGTATTCAATTGATTACACAGACTTCATGCAAAGCTATTTATCGATAGAGAGTGTGGGGTAATACTTACGATAAGACTGCAAAAGTGACCAGAGTGATGGCAAGGCAGACGATGGAGATGGAACAGCCAACATAACCAATGGTTGATAGTGCCACCTTGTGGCCAGTAGAAATCTGTGTATGGAGAGATATCACCATCAACTTGGACAACACATCTTTGCCCTACATTTATGGTGTGTTGGTACATGTGTCAGCCCGCATGTTTCCAAATCTAATGTAGTCTGTTTCATCAGCCAGGAAAATTAAGGGGAGCCTGAAGAGTTTATGATGGTGAAAACAGGACTAAATTCCATTATTTCTCAGGAAGGCTATTTTCCACAAGTGGGTATAGTCTCATACAGGAGTGTTTCCAGGATTTTTTTTAGTGGAGAGGCATGGGGTAATCCGCCAACCAGTCAGGGGTGGTTAATGGGAAACCAGAAAATTTGATCATAACTAAAAATCAAACAAAAGCACTTGAAAACTTGGTTGAATGACTTCAGTGAATTTTAATGCTTTTAATGCGCACAGTTCTCCTGCTGCCAGAAACTAGTATTTGGAGACACAGCTGCCGTGTAACAGCATAGCCACTCCATGGAAGCAAAAGATTTAATGGCAGTCAGTGGAGCTAATAAAAAATAGTTTTGTTACAACAGCAAATATGTTTAATTTTACTAAGTGGTAGAATTGAATAACAGTGTGTCACACTGCCATTGCAAAGTAAAGGAGTTCGGGAATGGTAGACAGCGGGCATGAGGAGCAATCTATTTTTCAAAACTTACAAATGTATTGTTTTCCATTTATAACTAGCCATATAGTGTTTACTGCATCTAATAGTATTTACACCCTCCTATTTTAATTCATAACTCAGATAAAATATTACTCAATGACAGGTTTTCACAGACTATGTTTTTTGCTGTGTTTATATATTTTACATACTGTCTTTCTTGCATTCACTGCAAAACTGTAAGCGTACCTATTTTTATATTTAAAGCAAAAGCAAAACGTACATTGTCCATGAAGCGCATCTATACAGCCTCATGCACTGATGTTGTTTAGGAGTTCAGGCTATTTTGAGAGTTTGGGTTTAATTCTCCATTAACTGTCTGCTTGTGTGCCTTGTCATTACGAGGGCAGAGGAGTTTCAGCCTTCCTGAAATGGGATACATGAGATGTTCCTTTGCAGCTGAGGGATGAGGCATCCCACTAATTAGAGACTTGCTAAGGGAAAGTATAGCATCAAATAGACTTCTGTGCCTTAAATACAGCACTGGCCCACTTAGGCTGCAATAAGAAGTCTGCTTTTCTATTTTAAGAAGTCATTGTGGATGCTAACCATATTCCCATGGTGCATATTCTTGGATAACAATGAGTTAGACTTGAGAAATCACACACAGGTTTGGCTTTTCAAGTTGCTCTACATGGAGATAATGTAAAGGTAAAGTTTTGTTCAGGACTATGTTCAGAGAACAGAAAAGAATGAAAGATGGTTTAAAGGGACAGTTGTTGGCCCCTTAAGAGCTTTTAACCTTGAGGAATTCATCACTGACCCATGCAGTGGGTCTAAAACAACCACACTTACTCATGGTTGCTCAGAGTACTTTTGCAAAAAACCACCAGTGAAACTGGCACTGGGACTCTGTAGAATAGGTCTTTTCAAAACTGGTTCACAGGGAGGGATGATAAAATGTCCAAAGGCTGTACCAGGGGTCTCTGGCTGTTGGTGGGTCACTGTGTGGCAAACAATGGTAAACCTCTGCTTCCTGTTCACAATCTAAGCATCTTATTTTGTGATAATGGCAGGGTACACTTTTGAACATGGATAGCGGAGACTGAAGGAACTTTATCTAACTAATCAAATACACTATTAGCACAACAGGAGTTCTTAATAAAATCTGTGGCTCCTATTTATGTTCCCCACTGAGCCATTACAGTCTCATCATGAGCTTGTTGTGTATGTATTGTAAAAACTAAACACTGGACTCAAAGATGCTGCCAATTCACGTGAAGTGAAATTGCTTGAGTGCATTAACTGAGTTGTCTGACTTATATAAATGATTCTGCATCTTCTGGCCCACTGTACACACAGATTAGTGTCTCGCACACTGGTTCTGCCTGGATATGATTTGTAGGTTTTTACAAAGATTTCATTTTAAATTCTTCTTCTTCAGTTAAACTGAAATAATTTGTCATGTTTTAACTTCAAGGCATTCTGTTAACAACTTTACACTAGTCTGCTTTATAATTGCAGTCTATAGAGAAAAGGTTTTTTGTTGCAGTACTGAGAGTGGCCATGAGGCCAACTGGCACCAAGACTTTTGTTTTAGTCCCTTTACACAGTTCCATGACTTTCACATTTTTGAATTGCTGTTGAAGTCTAAAGAAACCATATAATTTATGTGATTATTTATTGTCTTAAAAACATATATATACACATTTTTAAAACAAAAATCTGACATGAGTCATCTAAAAACTGTTTGCCAACTATCATTAAACAAGATAAACAATAGAACAAGTTAACTACCAGGTCCATGACTGATAAAAGTCTGCTTCCTGATGAGATTACATGCTTCTGTACTAACAAGAAAAATGTACAAAGGTAAAGACTGCTACAGACATCAACGTATGTTGAATCACTTCAAAACATTAAATGACAGATCCAATGCAAATTCTGCCGGGTAAAGCAAGCATACATCTGCCATAGCTTTACACAGTCACTTGAGGGTGGGTGATTGGGTTAGGCGGGTGATCTTTAAAGAACATTTAAATAGTTCCTCTTGAATATCAAATTCTTTTTGCTTGATACACCCATCTTTACCAAGAACCTTTGGAGGAACTTCTGAGCAAATTATTTAACCACAGCTTGTTTTTTGTTTTTTTAATTGAAGGTGTATATACAGTTCCTTCATGTCTGACACATTAATGGAATTACAGGAAAAACCATATCTACAACAAATGAACTTGTGATGAAGTCTGTGCCGTATTTGCAGGTCTTTAAGCAGGGGTGGAAACAGCAACTTTTAGATCCTTGAGTAAAAGTTCCTGGGACAAAAACTAATGGGTAACCAGGGAAAAATGTACTGAGACACACTGTATGGACAAAAGTATTGGGCTACCTACAAATTACACCTACTGGAGTTTTTATGATGTCCCATTAGAAATCCATTGGCACTGATATGGAGTTGGCCCCCTATTTGTAGCTATGACAGCTTCCACTCTTCTGGGAAGACTTTCTGCAAGATTTAAGCATGTGTCTGTTGGAATTTCTGCCTAGTCATCCAAAAGAGCATTTGTGAGATCAGACTATGATGTTGGAAGAGAGGGCCTGGCTAACAATCTCCATTCCTCAAGGTGTTGGGGCTGAGGTCTGCCAGTCAAGTTTTTCTACAAAAAATTCATCCAATGATGTCTTTATGGGCCTTGCTTTGTGCACTGGTGCACAGTTATGCTGGAACAGAAACAGGCCTTCCTCAAACTGATCCCACAAATTTGGAAACTTAGAATTGTCCAAAATTTCAATGTAAACTAAAGCATCAAGGTTTCCCTTCACTAGAACTGAGGGGCCTAGACCAACCCCATAAAAACATCTCCATAGTATCATCCCTCCACCACAAATCTTTAAAGTTGATACAATGCAGTCAGGTAGGCAACGCTTTTCTGACATTTGCCAAACCCAGACTGATTCATTCAACTTCCAGATAAAGTAGTGTCATTCATCACTCCACATAACACATTTCCACTGTTCCAGAGTCTAGTGGCAGCGTGCTTTACAACACTCCATCAGATTGTTGGATTTGTATAGGGCTTGCATGCATCTGCTCAGCCATAGAAACCTATACCACAAAGCTCCTAGTACAGTTTTTGTGCTGACGTTAATGCCAGAGGAGGTTTGTAACTCTGCAGGTATTGAATCAGCAGAGCATCAGCAACTTTTACACACCATTCTTCTCAGAACTCGGCAACCCCACTGTGTAATTTTATGTGGTCTGCCACTTTGTGGCTAAGTTAGTGTGGTTCTTAAATATTTCCACCTTGCAATATTATCACTCACAATTGATCATGGATGTGGTGGTGGGGGTATGGCCTCAGCTGGGGTGCAGGGAGAGGGGTGGCAATGGTGATAGCTGGGGTGGTCAGGGAGCAGTGCCAGGTGGGGGTGACTGACAGAGCTGCCACTCATTTGCTAATCAGCCTCTCCTATTTAAGCAGTAGCATGATGGAACTGTGAGGACACACAGCAAAAAGCATATGGCCATGTCAGGCTGCAGACAAGGAGGGAAAATGTCTGTCGTGAATATGAAACTGAATATGCTTCACACGTTATAGTGAAGCGTGCACTGCCTGTTCATTTCTCTATATAATAAAAAAGAACACAAAATAAAGACTGACACCTGTGTGTGTGTGTGGTCATGCTGGAAGAACACACAAGTAGCTGAGTCTGGCTACTATGGAATATCTAGGAGGGAAGAAATTTCACTTAATGAACTGTAGCAACAGTAACATCCTATTACAATACCCTGCTAGAATTCTATGAGCTCTTTAGAATGATACATGTTTGAAAAGGCAGACTGCATGGCTTGATCTTTGATTTTCTACAATGGGACTGAATGAAACACCTGAATTCAGTGATTAAGAGGTGTGGCCCAATACATTTGTCCATATAGTGTAGCTCTATTAAATATACCCTGAAGTGAAGTAACTAAATGGAATTTAGCTGCCTTTAACTTGTCATATTGCAACATATCAAACCGACAATGTAAAACCAACAATAATGGGTATATTTAGGTAGTGTAACATCTAGCTATGACCCATTGATCCATTCTTTCCACTTATCCAAGTCAGAGTCACAGGAGCCTATCCCAGCTGTCGTAGGGTGAAAGGTGGAGTACACCCTAGACAGGTCACCAGTCCATAGCAGGACCAACACAGAGAGACAGAAAACCATTCACATTCACACCTACTCTGAATTTAGAATGGCCAATTAACCTAGCCCTTTTGCATGTCTTTGCATTCTTCAGACTGTGGGTGGAAGCTGGACTACCTGAAGAGAACCCACACAAGCACGGGAAGAACATGCAGACTCCACACAGAAGGGCTAGCTGACTGGCTGGTGGATTCAAACCCCAATGCTCTTGCTGTACGTTGACAGTGCTAACCACCGTGCCGCCAGCTATAACCAAACTAGATTGAAGTTGAAACTAAAAAACAGCAGTCTGCTATGATCCAAAGAAATCTGAGTAGTTTCGAAGAGCACCCAAAACATCATACCTTCAAGGGCACAACTTGCATGAGGATGGCAAAGTTGGTAAGGTGGTTGCACAAACACACAGAATACGTCATGTTTCCATCTGAGCGTACACAGCCTTTGTTGGACCATACTCCTTCATTAGAACTGAAAAGAATGACAATTAGGTATTATTAGGAGAGAATTATATTAAAGCAAAAAGAAAACATACATACAGAAAAAAAACAGACAAGGGTGGTTTTTATAGGAACATCACAGGCAGAGTTCATTCAGCATAATCCTAAATCCCTTGTGGAACACAAACAGAGAATTAGCTGACTTTACTAGGGCAATCTGACAGGGCAATCTAATTAGTCACATTTTTCTTGAGCTTCAGGACAAAGTGGAGGAAGAAGGGGACTTTTGAATCCAGCTTAACCACACTCCCTTTTAAAACGATTTATCCTTTCCAAAAAGTGTTTTGGCTCCATGTATCAAAGCATTTCTTCTATTTTTTTTTACAATGGGCTGTGGCTCAACAAACTGGAACAGCAACACATGTAACACTGGATGTTTTTGATTTGAATGAGTAAAAAGAAATAAACCACCTTTTCCCAATCACTAGTCATTTCTCATGGTTTAAAGACTTGAGCAAAGAGTCAACAATCAAGATAAAATCCCTTTGGCAATGAATATGAATGGATAATTCAGAAGTTATGTGTTGAAATCAGAAACATAGACCCACCTGTAGTCCAAGAAGGCACAGTAGAGGAAGACTTTATTGCTCTGATTTAATACTTGTTCCTGCTGCTCTTTAGTCTAAAAAAGAAATGTCAAAAAGTCAAATAATATTGAGATAGAGAGAAGTGTATGATATATGGAAATTCTTGCTTATGGAATTTTTGGGTGTATAAAATAAAATATTTTAAACTGCAATTATTTTTTCCTAGAGGCTGCTTGTCTTTTCCATCTTTCTGTCTTCATGTTTAACAGAACATACTAAAGTAGTACTTTAATCATATTTAATTGAATAATACAATTTTCATTGCTGCTTCAACGACCAATGTAAAACAAGACCTCAGCTAAATAGATCTGAGATCATACACAAGGAAAGAAAAGACGCAGATCATCACTCGGCTAAGGTGATTAACACGTTGAGCGAAAATCCTTGCTGTCTTCAAGAATCTTATTCGATTATAAATCACTTTTTCCATGTCATTCCTTAAAATGAGATTTGGAGTCTCCAGAGACAGTGAGCTAATGGCTACAGTGCAAGAATGTTGTAATTGGGACTTGGCCCTGGTTTCAGGTCAAACCACTACCCTCCTCAATTTGTCATCTGAAGAAAACAGCACTCAGAGTTGCACACCTCTTCTCAGTTGCTGTGCCCTTTCTCTCTGACTGAATGAGTATATGATGAGATGGAATGTGCCTGCACTATTTCCTTCTGGAAAAAGTGAGAGTGAGAGTGAAACTGACAGTCAAGCTGTCTGCTTCCTGGCCCATAGGCTCAGTGATTCATATTACAAAGCATAGCAAAATACCTTCATTTTATTGTGTGCTCTCATTCTGTCTGTTTCACACATGCACGTCCTTAGTCATCAAGTATTGTGACCCCTAAGATGAATTCAACAATTAGCTATTTATGTGGACCATTGCAGCAGGCAAAACAAGAGCCATGAGAGCGCCTTGAAAGTATCCCGTCATCACCAACCGCTGGCCAGCTTTGAGGCTCTGCAAGCAACCTTCTGGATAAATTTACTGGTCTCCTGTGGGCTTTAATAACTTATTATTTCATTTTGGATGTAAATGAAAGCAGATGGAAATAAGAAAAACTGCAACTTGCCCACTTTAAATATTCCATTATTATCAAACCTTGATATCTACCAGACACAAGCTTAAATATACATTAAGTAACAGACTATCACACATACACATAAGGAGGCTTCTTGGCCATGGTTCTGCTCTAGCAACTGTTTTGTGGTATATCCAGCTTACAAATTTCTAGCTGATATCTGAGGAAAGATGCGGGAACCTGAAAGTCACTGGCTAGTGCTTAAATGTACTTGGAGATCTGGCTGAGTTTTGAGCGCACGCTGTTGTTCCCCCAGTGCCCTGGGGCCTCAGCATCTACCAGCCAAGATTGCAGCTGGTGCTCCAAGTCTTTATTAACAACAGAAGGCCAGCAAACACCGCCCTGGAAGTCATTTTGAGCCTTGCAAGGATAGCAGAAGAATGAGGAATAAGAGAAAGGGAAAGCTAGTGACAGGAGAGTGATGCAGAGTGGCAGGCCGATAAAAGAGATGAGTCTGGGAGAGAGAGGCTGATAAATGATAGACAGACAAGATGTTTCTGGTGCTACAGTGTCCTACTAACATGCCTATTGTATGTAAAGCATCACTGCACAAAACATTTAAAATATTCCATTACCAATATATGTCCTCTGGTCAAAATCCTTACAACAGGTTTATCAGTAAAATATACTTGTATATAAAAACAATACTTGCATACACTACAATAATTACATATACAACTAATTTATTAACTAATATGATATTAGTAAAATATAGATATTCATGCATCAAAGAGAAAAAATGGCTTATAACCAAAAGGCAAGGCAGGCTGGAGTGATTGTTCACAGTGAATCATAGTTTATATGTTTCTTAGTAATTTGTGTAAAATGTTAAAGCTGCGGCAGGCAACACATTTTTGCTGTCACTGAACATGAAATCAAAAACAACACTTTAGCATTCTGTTATTCATGGATTTTAAGAGAAAACTATGCATCTTAACATTGTCTTTTCTCAGGCTTGGGTGAATCAGAGGTCTTTTCAGACCAGATTGTGTGAGTAGTAGCACGTGGTGGTGCAATGGCTTAAGCCATGGACTATCACTAGGGAAAGCAGGGTTTCAGTCCTGTTTAAAGCTATTAAAAAACTAATATATATATATCTTTAGGAATATGAAACATGTACCTATGCCTGTGTTTGATTTGTGGAAGGAGCGTGGAACAGATAGAGGACAGCGGTTTACTTTCAAATTTCTGCCTACAGCAGCTTTAACACAGATTGTAACAATAGCTCTAAAGTCAATGTAAGAGCATAGAAAGCATAATATATCTGAAAGGTGGTCCTTAATATGTGAAATCATTAGCAGTTAATATCCAGAGTGATTTTTGGGCGAAGTTGCAGGAGATATAAAAGTTTACTTTAGATCCTAATGCAGCTCTTTTGAAGTCACCATCATGACATGCCTGTAACAGTGATTACTAGTCTTTTTTTTAACCTGGGTGGGGCAATAGGCACTCAAGCCTTCCTCTTAAATGTTTTTGGCAAGTTTGGTGCACTTGCTTTGACTCCAACTAGGACTGTTATCTTTTACTCAACAACTGAATCAGAAAAGAAAACACACTCAATCCAATAGCTTAACTGCCTTGTGAATCTCTTTTCTACAAAACAAAACAAATCCTAGGTGTTAAAAAGGGTTTTCTTCTAATTTAAACACTAAAATTTAGCATAATGCACACCTTTACATAAAAATACATCGTCTTAGTGATTGTCTTATTCTTTGCTTGGTAGCATGGTAATGGTTGGGCATGACGAATTAGTGGACAGATGTAAATCAGAAAAAGTTAGATAAAGAGTATTCCTGCATACCTTTTCCTTCATGTTTCCAATCTAATGTCACAATATCCAACTGAATAAAGTCATAAAAAGGCAAAAAAGTAAGTGCACAAGGTACCACAATGTATACATCTTCTTTTAATAATTTATATATTCAATATATATATTTTTAAAAGCGTCAAATAGATGTTCTAAAAGTTTCTGTCTGTGTATAAGAGCCTATTTCCTCTGTGCTCTTTTTGGCTTCATCATGCAACCTTTTACCTTTTTAGCTCTTAGTTGCATTTTAACTTTGCTTTTATACTCATTTAGTATTAAAGATTGAGGCATAATCATGAAAAACCACTGTTGAATTACTGTCTACGGCACCTATTAGGCATAAAAATACACAACAGACTCATTTTATATTAAATTTACACTGTATAATTCAGTAGTAAAATACTCACTCACTTAATAACAACAGCAAAGCTCATTAACTCTGAATTAAGCATTAAACCAGCAATGCGGTGCTTTTGTCTCGGCCTTGAGTATTTATACAAGTGAATGAGTATTTATACAAACAATGTGAACCCATGCTTATAACAAGAAAATGCCACAATGTTAGTAAATAGTATTTGTACATGAGTCAGTACCTTTCTTTGGTAGACTTTAATCCTTCCCATTAAAAGTTTTTCTGGGACCCCCTTCAGCAGTGGCAAATAGTTATGGTGAACCACATCACACTGGTACAAGTGGAATGTCACCAGAGACTCCAGATATAAAACTCAGGTATTCACGGAACTGCAGAGAGATTTACATGCAGCTGAAAATCTTAGTCAGCTCTGCATGAACCCATTTGGCAAGGGCTTGACTGTAAAACTCCAGTTTTAGGTTTTGTGGTGTTGCGTCAGCAAACAGTGACAGCATATGTCTTTGCAAATCTGGAGACATCAGGCAGCTCCAGGCCTGATGTCTTGGACTGAGGTACAGTCATGGGGAAAAGACAGCTTTCACAGGACTCTATGCAGTCCTCTGAAAAACTAAGTGCACCCTTATTGCTTCCACATGAATTAAGAGGTTAAGTATCAACCAGGTGCTGCTAATCAAATATACTTGATTAAATGAGCATGAGCTACTGTGACCATGTCTATAAGAGCAGACGTTTTGGCAGTTTGCTGGTCTGGAGCATTCAGGTGTGTGTTAACACAGTGTCACAATCTTCTTAGGAGTGCGAAGTCACCACGAAGTCAGACCATGCGATGTGCAGAGAAATTGCAAAAAACTCAAGAGCTACATCTCAGACTCTACAGACCTCAGTAAGCTAAAGTTAAATGTTAAAGTTCATGAAAGTATAATTAGAAAAAGACTGAACAAGTGT